>CM035148.1:25117887-25332887 GCA_020205605.1 Panax ginseng | reverse complement strand
GATTAATTTTTTTTTTATTTATATAAAATATAATACAAAATGTTTATTTTATTTTATATTTATATTTTTTTAAAAATGAATTTAAAAAAAAAAACAATGGGTCGGGCTTAGACTCCAGCTCGACTTCGGCTCACTTAAACATGGCTCGATCTCAAACCCAACTCATTTATAAACAAGTCGAGTTTACACACAAGATTTCAAACTCGTTTAAAGTTTAGTCCGACTCGACTCGTTTAAATTTAAGATGAACTCAAGTTCGACAAGTTAAAATCCAAATTAACTCGGCTTAGCTTGACTCATTTACTGCCCTAGTTGGAACTGTGGTTGAAAAGGTGGATTGGGATTTGGTGAATTTATTATTAGATTTTTATCTATTATGCTTGTGAAAATAAATTGTATTTGTATAATACTCCTTCATTATAAAAGCATTTTAATTATATATTTTACACAAATTGATGAAAGTAAAAGTTTAGAAAAAAGATATTTTTCGTTTCCAATTATAAGATTAATATAATTTTTTAAAATTAATTTGAGATATTTTAAATTTAAAATTAACATGATTCATTTAAGTTTTAAAATTATAAATCTTTTAACTTTTAGTACTTATTAGATAATTTATAATTTTTATAATTATATTGACATAACTAAATAAATTTTTCTCAATTTTGAGTTTAAAATTTATTTTTAAAAAATTAATATTAATTTTATAATTTAGGACGGAGAAAGTATTTAAGTTACTATTTTACTCAAAATGAATTTCACAAAAAAGTGCACTTAAGTATCTTTTTCTTGAAAGTAATCGACCCTATTTAAGTACTTTGGGAGTGAAATAAATTTTATATGATATTTGCATTTAAGTTGTGCTCTAAACATTTTTATGAGATAATTTTTTTACATAATTTATATTCTGGATGTATATATCGACTTTTTAATCGTCAATTACGTGGATAAATATTAGTGATATTTTTTTTAAAAAAATATTTATAATAAGTGGAGCTCTCTCATCATATATTAGTATTTTTCGTATTTATAATTTAATACAACTTTGTCACAATACATAACAAGACTCATAAAATTATACAATTACGACGAAATAGTATAAAAACATATCCAAAAATGTCTAAATAATAGTTGTACCTCATCTTCCCCCTTCTCTCTACATATTTTTTGAATACATTGTAGATAAATGTTTAATATAATTCTAGAAAATTGGAGAGAGTTCACTGTAGACTTATTTGAGCCATATTATATTCCATGGTATGAACGGAAGATCGGACCAACTAGTTTAATTCCTCGTGTTCTAACTCTATAAATTTAATACTCCCTCCATTTTTTAATATAGGTTGTTTTAGACATATGCACAAGAATTAAGAAAATGATTAAAAAGCATTAACTATAGTATCAATTGTCTATAATACCACTTATCTCATAAACATGGATCAATAGATTAGGTGGAGTAATAAGGGGTGATTTGGAAAAAATAATAATCAATTCTCCTAGATAACCACAAATGACAAATAATTAAGAATAAAAAAAAAGGTCTAAAACGACCTACATATAGAAATGGAGGGAGTAGTACTTTAACCGAAAATTGTTTAAATATATACACATGGTTCAAGTGTCATATGGTACAATTTTCAACTAATTAATCTTTTTTGTGAAATAAAGAGAATACTTTTAATTCATAAAATGATATATATAGTTATGTGAACAAATATTAATGATAACTCTTTTGAAGAGATATTTGAATTCCACTTATTGGTATAGTGTTATAAATCATGGGAGAGTCATACCTTAAAAGTTAGCGGTTAAAATTGGAAAATCCAAAATTTATAAATATCCTACATTAAAGTCTCATACCATCGATGTACCTTGCAATTAGGATCATAACATTCTACCATTTCCATGATCTCGACGCGTCACGCGGGCTAACTTTGCGTTAAACGAATTAAGCGCAGAATGACAAACATTTGAAATCTAGATGTCACCACCCTCGCCGCAATTGATACCAATTGTAACATATAGTATGCAATTAATTATGATTCCACACTAAATTATGGCAATATATACAATACATGACTCTTATCGATACCCATATACATTACAATTTTCAAATTCCTTACTGGAACAAGTTAATTAAAGACTTTAGAAAAAAGAACCGTTCTTGGAATAATTTGGTGGGTTGAGACAAAAATTATATGCAAGAATAAGTTAATTATGTACCCCTGTAGGTAATTAAGTGGACCAGGTCGTGTATATATACACACACAAAAAAAAAAATTTAACTCAAGAAAAATACAAAGTATACAATTAAACTCATCCATCTATTCATCAATTAAATGTTATATAAACAGAAACACAACTGTTTTTTCTTTTTCTTTTTTTATCTTATGTAGTATCATACATGTATGTTTTATCTCAAGTAGCAAACTCAACTGTCAGTTCTTATTAAATAAATAATTTTGGTGAAATAATTAATTGGTACATGTCCAGCCATTTACCACGTATGTTATGGTTTATTCAATTGTAACCACAAATAATGTCGTCCTTTGTTTTGTATACGTATATATATATATATATATATATATATATATATATATATAGAGAGAGAGAGAGAGAGAGAGAGAGAGAGAGAGAGAGGTTCTATTATTATTTTTTGAAACAGTCCAAATACTGAAAGATTTTAGAAACAATCAAAGGAAGAATACTAAAATGAACATCCTCCAACCAAAATATAGAAACTTGATAATTAAAAATCTTAGCTGATTGTGGTCTGTTAGACCATGGGTATTCTATTCCCTTCTCTACACACGTGTGAACTCTGTCACACGTGATAAATAATAGAAAGAGATATATGCATGTAATTTTATCTGAAATGTTGGTCTTCAATTTACCAATCACACTTATTATCAGTTTCCACCAAGATTTGTACTCATAAAATGAATTAAATGCTCTAAGAGATTCAGATACCCTTAATTACTAAAATAATAATAACAATTAAAAATGTGCATTTACGTACATTTCTTATGAAAACTTCTCTTTTTGGGATACAACCTCCACTAGCTAGTCACCAATTAAGACAATTTTTAATAAGTTTTTTAGATAGAGAATAATATATATAGGATTTGCAACCGTTATAGTATAATTTGGATTCAATTCAGTTATAAAGCATGGGATTATAAAATTGATATTCTACAAGTAAGAATACCTAGTTATTTGGACATTAAATAGAAAGAATATACTAATATTAATCAATAATCACACTGTTGGAAACAAAGTGCATGCATGTAACCTTCTTTAACTGCTTATATATATAAAGCATTTAAATAGAACAATATTAAATGTGCATTCTTTTTTTTGTTCTTTCGTACTAGGAAAAATAGGATTCCCTCAATACTCTAAACGCTGTCGCTGGCATTCGATATAGACCGAACAAGTTAAGAAGTGATCACAACCAAATCACTCAATTGAGTTATTGATGATGGCATGACAAGGAACTCATCTTGATCTTCTCAATAAGAAATATCTATCTTCAACATCGTAGGATTTTATAGTTTGAATCGTAGCTTGCTTCTTTCATTCCCTAATTAAGGGTTCGCTCTTCTAGCTTGTTCTTGGGTAACTAGTCTTGTTGGGAGGTATTGCCCAAGAAAAGGAAAATTTAGAGATAATAAATAAAACTGAAACAAGATAAAATCGTATACCAAAACGACTTCTATCGAAACCACATTCGTAGACCCATAATTTGTCCGGATAGGTCGAATTATTGGAAGCAAATGCATGAAAAAGGAACACCGAGTAGGATCAAAGAAACTAGCAGACTGATCACTAAAAAAATATAAATAAGTGCAAATTTTGACATTACCACATCCCACTTGGTTCTATCGCTCCTTACTCGCGGAACGTCACATCAAAAATAAACAAATTAATTTTCCGCTAAAGTCCACCCCGTTCTATGGTGCGACAATGTGAGAGCCACCTATTTTGCCTTCCCGTCTTTATACCTGCACGAGCTTCCTTTGCATGCAATGATGTCGTGTTGAACCTCTCATTCTAATTCAGTGCCCTCCGAACTGTGTAGAAAGGTTTCCAACTGGATTGGGGAGGGTCTGGTAGAGCTTTATTTGCCGAGGCAAGGTTGGACCAGAATCAACAAAGATTGGTGTTGTGAGGGCAAAGTGAAAATCACTATGTGTCGCTTACTGCGCGAAGTCAAACTTCGCCATATAGACTAGGCTAAGGTTACACTTCCGATGAGTCTCTCCAACGGGATACTTAACGCGTTAGCTACAGTATTACACGGGTCGATACGCACATCGCTTAGTATCCATCGTTTACGACTAAGACTACTGAGGTATATAATCTCATTCGCTCCCTTAACTTTCATCTCTTAGTGTTAGTGTCGACCCAACAGAGTGTTTTCGTCGTTGATGTTTCACTCTCTTAACAAAAAAGAGAGCACTTGTTCGCAGATTTCACTCTGAATTAAACGAAAATACCCACATTAATAAATTTCAATAGATGAATAAATAAAATATTTGTGTAATCGAAATTATATTAATAAAAATATAAGTCAAAAACATATCCGCTTCATACGTGACATGGTCACCCACAATGAACTTTAAGTCAACTACATTCATTCCAACGATGACATTGCCGACACACTGACCAAAGGCCTATTATTCTCGGATGCAGTTAGCATGAATTTCCATAATCAAGATCATCGGTCAATTGAGTCATATGGTGTCAACACGTTATTGCAGCAAAAATTAATGGGCAAGATTCAATTGGGGCGCAAGGCGTCGTTTGGTAAATCTAATTAGGATTATTCGGATGCGAAGAATTCAGTCTGAGGATTATTCGTATGCTGTAATTTGCACAAGGGGCTTCTAATTTTTATTTTAAATAGACGTTTTTTAAAAAACAATGATTTTTTTAGAAGACACAAACACCAGTTTAACTGTTATTGGTTGGGATTTTTTTTTATTAAGCAACTTTGAAAAGGAAGAAAGTTGGATAAGTTAAGAGGGAGAGAGAGAGTAAACGCCAATGGAATTGGCGTTTGTTTATTTATTTATTTATTTTATTTTTTTAAAGCAAAGATGTCAGAATGGAGAGAGAGAGAGAGTGAACGCCACTTGAATTGACGTTTGAAACATTATTTTTTAAGCGAAAAATAGAGTTTAACACCACTTGAATTGGCGTTTGAAACATTATTATTTTTTTTTTGGAAAAAAACAAAGATGTGAGAAAGCAAATTTGAGAGAGAGAGAGTTGAATGCCACTTGAATTGGCGTTAAAAAAGTAGACTTGAAGTGGCGTTCAACTCTCTCCCTCTCAAATTTGCTTTCTCACATCTTTTTTTTTTTTTTTTAAATAATAATGTTTCAAATGCCAATTCAAGTGGCGTTAAACTCTCACTTAAAAAATAATGTTTCAAGTGACGTTCACTCTCTCTCTTTTCATTCTGACATCATTTCTTTAAAAAAAATATAAATAAAAAATAATCAAACGCCAATTTCACTGGTGTTTACTCTCTCTCTCCAACTTACCCAGCTTTCTTCATTTTCAAAGTTACTTAATAAAAAAAAATCCCAACCAACGCTAGTTAAACTGGCGTTTGCGCCTTTTAAAAAAATTGTTTTTTTTAAAATGTCTATTTAAAAAAAATTTATAAAAAACATCTATTTAAAAAAACAAAATTGCCTAAGTTAATATAATAATTTGATTAAGTTACTTTATTAATCCTTGTACCGATTACTGCATCCGAATAATCCTTGTACCGATTATTGCATCCGAATATTAGATTTACCAAACGATGCCTTGCGCCCCAATTGAATCTTGTCCATTAATTTTTGATGCAATGACGTGTTGGCACCATATGATTCAATTGACCGATGATCTTGATTTAGAAAATTCATGCTAACTGCATCCATCCTCTCTATTATTCTCGATCGGAGCGTTATAAGTTTTTCAGACCCAAGCTCAAAGTGATTCCAAGAACCCCCATTGACTTTAGAACTTAGAAGGGGTGTTGAGCCAAACATTTGAATTAAGGAATTAACATGCATATGCATGTGAATTCAAAATATTGTATTTAGTTTAGACAAAATTGTAGGAGGAAGGAATATTTTAGAGTATATTATACCATCAATGTAATGCCAAACATTCAACTAGTTGAATAGAACTTGAAATTAATTAGTGGTTTCTTTAACATGCCTCTAAACTACTAGTAATTAATGAGCAAGACTAAGTCCTTTTATTATTATTATTATTATTATTATTATTATTATTTATTTTGATTTGGGGGGATTAAGTAGTTCTTAATTCTTATATTGCCTGTTTCTTTGTGAACAGCATGTAACAGCGAGTTAAATCATACTCAGACGGTTAGTCAGTCCTCTTTGTCCCAAAATCAATCCACTTAAAAAATAATGCATTAAATTTTATTATTTTAAATGTCTTTGTTATTGGCTCTTTTGTGGTGTTTCAACTTTCACCTTAATTATTGACTATGAGACTGTAGAACTTCTTTAGAATTCTTTTAAATAAATTGATAAATTCACATTGATATTTTCATATTAAAATTGTCGTTGTAGTCTATAGATCTTATAGCGATGGTTTTCAACGTTGTTATATTGCGATATTTTTCTTGTAAAAATATCAAAAAGTATATTTGTGAAAATATCAATTTTTTTTTTAATCCATCCGTCCTCAAAAGAATGAACAAAGTACAATTTATACAAACTAAAAAAAGTAAAAATAAATAAAAGAGAGTTAAAAAATTTTAAATTTATCCACAAGATTATATAAAATGATAAATATTTTTAATTTTTTATATTAATAGACCGCACTAAATGACATATTTATATTTTATTTTATCATGTTAAAAATAAAAATATTTATTGTTTTAGTATCTTTTTGAGACGAAGGAGTAACTTTTATAAGTTGATTTAGCATGGGGTAGTATGAATTTACTCTTGCCGTGTTAGAGGGGCCATCTTTTCTTACATTATATATTTCTAAAAATAAATGGTACATTAATTTAATAACGTAGTAAGATAATAAATCTATGATGTCAAATAAATTTTATTTTATTATTTTTGAAAAGGAGGTCATGAAATCCAAATCAGTCTGATCGGTTCAGCCGATTGAATCGGGAACTGCCGGTCTGATTAGATCAGTGTGATCAATATCAGAATTGAACTAATTTACCATCGATCGAACTATTGGTGCAACTGATAAATCGGTTAAATTGACTCAATAATTCGGTTTTTAATTATTTTTATATATATTTTTGACATTTAATTTTTTTAATATTAAAATTAATTACTCTTAATGTTACTTATAAACAAATTCATTATATTTTAATTTATCAAAAATAAAATATTTTTAAAATTTATATATTTATGATATTATTAAATTTAATAACGATTGGATCACTAGTTGAACCTATAACTCATCTACTGGAATCACTAATTCGAGTTTGAAAACTTTATATATATATATATATATAGAGAGAGAGAGAGAGAGAGAGAGAGAGAGACGTGTAAACAATTCGGTATCATGGCAAGCTGGAAATGAAAGAGAGAGAGTGAGAGTGAGTTTTATTTGGGGACAGTGGGAAACTTTGTTAGATCGAGAGGTAGACTCATTTTCCCACGTCCAAAGAGAGAAAGAAAAGAAAAAGGATATATACGACAGACAGAGAATGGTGATGGTACGTTATACACACGTGAAATTGTCCCTTGGTGGGAGAAGACCAAACACAATTGGGGCGTGTGGATCATGTTTTCTTCCTTGAATATATATATCTCTTTTCCTATCAATTTTATATTTACATTTATAATTATATTTATATTTATATATATAGATATATTTATATTTTTTATAATGATTGATATTAAAAATGGACACACATCATCATTACTCTATAAAATAAGATCTAACGGACATGATTAAGAATGAAAAATCACTCGTTCACTATTATTAATAGGAGACGTAATCTGCCGTCCGCTACTAAAAGTAATAATAGCATATGTGATATTAATTTTAATCTCCGTCCGCTATTATTAGTAACAAACGACGAGTTACGTCCGTTACTAATAGTAGTATAGCAGACGTGTAATTTTTTATTTTTAATATCGGTCGTTGATTCTTACATAAAGATGGTGTATACTAATTTTTGATTCATAACAAATGCGTGTTTACTGTCCAACTCGTTTTTTTTTTCTAACTAATTCATTTTTTAAGAAATTGACTTCTTCTTCCCTGCCGAACTTGGCTTTGTGCCACTGCCACCAAAAATATTACTCCCTCTGTCTAACGATAAAATTTTTTATTATTATTTTGAGTAGTCCCATGTTAAATGTCTATTTTCCTTTAATAATCAAACTTTTACATATATTTTCCTATTATACCCGTAACATTAAATATCTCATACTTTTCTTATTCTAATTCTCTCTCCATATTTAATGACATTATTATGGATAATTTTGTCATTTCATTCATCTTCTTAATATGCGTGAAAAATCCACCAAGATTTTTATCTTGAGATGGAGGGAGTATATTATAAAAAATCAAGTTTCATTATGGGTGATGAGTTAATGAATCAAAATAAGTTTCGCGATTGATTATTTAGAAACTGATTGCATGAAGCAACGAGAGTCAAAATAAAAGTGAAATTTTAAACATTTTTGTGCGGGTCGGGTCCAGGATTAGGCCCAAACTAAAGATATTCAATGGACTCACCACTGTCCGATTAGTGCAACTTTCATGGAGGAGGATAACCAAAATATACATGGAGTATTCGTAAGCCTTGATATTAATCTGAATACTACGGTAGCCCATTAAGGCCATATAAATCTCCCTCGAAGAAAAGGAGAGTTCTCATTTCAAAATCAATTGTGTTTAGAAGAATATTGTTTATTTTTTGAAGCTAATTTGAAATATTTTAATTTTAAAATTGATATGAATTAATTTAATTTTAGACAATAAAATTATATAAAAAAAACTGTACATTATTTAAAAAGTAGTACTAATTATAAATTTTTAATACTCTGTATTGTGTATGGTCACAACTCACAGTTGGAGTATATTAAATAAAAATGAAAAAAGCCATCCTATATAAGTTTCCTAAAGGGCTCTCTCCACTAAAGAATGTGACATGAAAAAAAAAAAAATTTAAAAATATATATAGCCAACGTGCAAACTTTGTGTTGAGAGAAAATTTATAACTCACTTCGTTCATAAATATTGCAACACGTACACTTTTTCCCACAAAATTGGTCCTTATAAAGTGTAGTAATTCAAGAATTTCAACCACAAAATTTTTATTTAGGGAAGGGACTCGCTATATATACATTTAAATAATAAATTTTGATATGATATTTAGGTAAATTTAGTCATTTATTAATCTCGTAAAACTTGTTTAAAAAAATATTATAATTTTTTTTTTGTTTACGTATGAGCACTGTATTGATCAATTAACTATTGGATTCGGAAAGAACAATCTTGCAACTCTGCAAGTAAAATGCATGCATGCATGTGGGTCTCAGATCCTATCCAAGTCTGCGCGCCCTGAAATTTAAAAGTCCAAAGTCTCTTAACTTTTAAGCTCAAAAATTTTAAGGCCCCCTAAAATACATTTCTTTTATTACTTAAATAGAATACTTAAATATTAAAACAAATAATCAATCTGTAAAATTCTACATATACTGATTATTGTAATATTCTATATATTTAAAGCGTATAATTTGTACAAAATAATTTAATAATTATGTACTTGGGAGTTCATCATTAGATTCAATTTTTTGGGTTTTTTAATTGTTTGGGAGTAGGGTTAGACTCTTAATAAAGGAGGTTCTATTTGGTAATTACTTTTTTGACTTAGTGATAATGTGATATCTAAATGATGTTTTGGAAATATTAAAATAGTCGGTTATTTTATTTGATATTCTTTCGTATTGATGCTCTTTTGTGCAAAAAAAGTTCTTCCTTTTTTATGCCTATCTTAATAGTAATTCGCAAAAAGCCCATTTTTTTGTTGTCCGTTTTAGGCCCTTCAAAACTCAAGTTCGGCCCTGATCCTACCCTCCTACCTAGCCTAGTCTAAGTTTATTTGTACAGTTGTAATAAATGATAAGGCAAGGGTAGGTCAATAGTCCTATCAACCCCATTAAAGCTGGTGATTCCCCTTCCTTCCAACACCACAACTCCCTACTGCTAGTTGCCTGCCAACGGAGCTTTCACATTCAATAGTACAGAATTTGCACGCCATCTGGCCAATTGAATAGAGTCACTATATACTAGGAGTAGTATTCGGACTTGATTCGTACTTGTTTGATACGTACCATTCGATTTTCTTTTCTTGTTTTTTATAGTTGAAATGGATCAAAAAAATATACGTCTTCTGTTTTAAAACATAGGGTTAATACCTTTGTATCTTATTCCTTTTAACAGACATGCATAGTATCTATATATGTTTCATAATGTTGAAGAAGGGAAACTGTCTCATCCCTAGATCTCTTTCTGTAATGTTTTAGTTATAAAAAATGGTAAAGAATAAATAAAAGTTATTTTTTTTGTTATCAAAAATAGTTCCTTTTTTTAATTTAAAAAAAACAGCTTTAAATTTTATTTTTGCACGTCGTGCAGTTAATATCAATTCCTCCTTTTTTATTTGTCATCTTTATCTCTATACTAGGTACCATATAATATCGCAGTCTTACATCGAAAGATTTAAAAAAAAATATTTACATATAAGGAATTAAGTTATTAATAATAGTGCATTTTGTCATGACTTTTTGAATAAACATGTAGTCTTCTAAGATGATTCTCGAATATACTAATATTATCGCAAAATTTAGCAATTTAATTTTAAAATATCTTTAGTCCTCATAAAATTACTTAACTAAACTGGCTCAAACTAGTTCCTTGTCAAAGAATATATATACAATTAGTCAATTATGCCGAAGATTATATAAGTAGATTATAAAGTAGTAAATTGTAGCTAGCAGCAGGGGAGAAAGTAAAGGAGTTTATCTTTCGTATGACATGTTTTAATTATGAAGGAAGTTAAATGGAAGAAATTGTGAGTTTAATTGCCAAATGAAATCTCAAGTGGAGGCTAGGGGTGGGTCCCTTTAAAAAAAAAAGAAAAAAGAAAAGGTAGAAATTAAGAAAAAAGAGAGGAAAATAAAAAAGGTGAAAGTGCACTTTAATTTTTTTTTAATTTCTCTGCATGGATGCATGCATGGAGTAGAATATCTTTGAAATAGTTTAACCTGAAAGCTGTTAATCAATCTACTGGGTAGAAATAAAGGCAAGCAGGCAGGCAGGCCCCTCTATATGAATATATATATGGTCACTTTTTGAAGCTACATTACAGATGGAGCTTATTTTCTTAATTTCACCAGTAATATTTTCTTTTTCTTTGTTGTGTCATTCTCAAAAAATGAATAAATTTGAAGTATATATGTATTTAATTATTTTTTAGAAATTTTTATTTTCTCGAGAAATAAAAATGTGTGTCCTATATATCAAATTCTTAATTTTTTGGAGGGTGAGGAAGATGAACCAATTAAATCTACCATGCACGTTTCAAATTTAAATAATGAGTGTAATAATTAAGGATCGGGATAAATGTTTTAGATTTGGCTTGGTTGAAGAAGAGGAGGAGGAGGAGGACTGAAATAGATAGAACAGGGGCTCAGAAATAAGTAAAGTCAGGAGGGGATATTGTTATATGGATGGATTAGGATTAGGATTAGGATTAGGTCTGAAGGGATCCGGTTAACATGAAGTTTAATTTTTAGTAAGTTGGTCAATTGATTAATAGACTGTTGACACACATAAAAATCTCGTCTGCGAGTATTCTATTGGTCAATTAACCAACTTACCTAAAAATAAATTTCATGCTAACCACTCTCCGTCTGAAGATGATACATAGGGATCTGAGCATTTCACATAATCGTCAGTTAAACATGGGTGACATCAGAAGAGATCAGAAAGCAGTTGTTTTCATATTTCTGATAAGTGAGTGTGAACGTACGTGGGTACAATACAACCACTGGTCTGCTCTAGTAAGTATGTATGGGTCTATCTGGCTTTGAATTTTTATAGAATTCAGTTATTTATGTGTAATTTGGATATATATAAAAAATAGTGTTCTACAGATTGTATAATTCTATTTTTTATATGTATTCAAATTACACCCAAATTACTAAATTCTGTAAAAATTCTAGTTTGAATAAATACTATATATTTTTTTGAGAATCAAAGCAAAGAAAATTTTTTTAGACCAGTCGGTAGAACAATATCCCTGTAGAAGGACTCTTTTTTAAATGTATTATGAGATGGAAGGAGTACTATGCACATTTTATTTTCACATAAAATATAATTTGAATATAATCTATTGTAATACATATGACTATAGTTACAAAATAAAATTAACTTACTGCATATTACACTTTTATATTTTGAATATAAAGTTAGTTTATATTTTATTTTTTTGTAGTACTAAGATTAGTAGGACATATATTTTATAAAGTTTAAATATACATATATTTTTTTCCCTTTATGATCATTAAACACTTACATAATTATATCTCAAGTATTATTTTAAATTAATTTTCTAATTACTTTATGAAATTATTCTTTAAATTACTACAAGAGAATACCTGAAAAAATAACTAAAATTATGAATCCCCTAAGAATTTAACATATCCAACTTAATGAATTATTTACAAGAAACTAACTTATTATTAATATTTAATATTAAAAGTTAGTTTTATTAATGTATTAATTAATGTTAATATTTAACATTAAAAGTATCAAGGAATATTAATAAAAATTTTAATTTTAAATATTAGTAATTTAGTATTTACAATAAACTAACTTATTATTAATATTAAATATACTAACTTGTTCTATTCATTGAAGATATATATGAATTAAATGTAGTTACAATAAATCAAGAATGAATAATTAAAACTTTATTGATGTATTAATTAAAGTTAATGTATTATAATTTATAAATTACAATGATGAATAAATAAAAAGTATACTTCATTGATAATTAATTATAACTTTAAACTTCAAAAATTGTAAATAACTGAATAAATAATTAAGTTTGCAAAAAATTGAGAAGAAGATGCATTTATTTATTTAGTCTATATTTTTCATCTCTATTTAAAGTGGGAGGGAGATGAAGACATACATACACTATAACACTACATCCCAACCCAACTCAACCCATTGGGTGGATCCAAATTAAAGCCACTGCTGTCCTCTACGGGGGAGGGGGAGGGAGAGGGAGAGGGAGAGGGGGAGGGGGAGGGGGGAGGGGGGGAGGGGATCGGTATCCTTAACGACCGGTGCACCTCTTTTTTTTTTTTTATTTTTAAACCACAATTATGAGAAAAAAAAAAATAGAACAAATTTAAACAAAAAATTATAAAAAAAAATATATTTTTTATTGAAAAAACACTATAAATATTACTACAATTTGCACCGGACCGCCCCCAATTTGTCCTTTCTACTACTACTTGTCAGTTCTCCCTTCTTTAAACAAACTTTTAGAGTCATACTTGGGTCCCACACCCCCACATCTCACCTCCCTCACTCACTCTTCAATGCATTGTTTCACTTCCACGCTCCAGGCCATATGAAGAAGAACGAATTGCTAAATGAGTATATATTGTGGCTACTCATTAATATTAGTACTTGGCCTGAAGGAAGGTGTATTGATCGCGCGTGGGATGGGTTATTCGGGAATCAATTGTGCTTTTATCAATGGGTGGGTCCCTTTGTTCGGGTTCCTTGGGCGTGTGTACAGCAGCAGTGGGGGCCTTAATAAGAAAGCGCCTTGTTTTCAGGGCCCATTAACAGGCCCTCAGTTTTAGGTGGTATCCCAGCCTGAGGATTCCCGGTGTCCCTGTTTTCCTCACCACCACCATATGCTGCCAATTCTGTCATTATTCTCCCCTCCCCCCTCCTCTCCTCTTGAAAATAATATGATTTGGGGCGAAACGAAACTTTTGTGTTTTTATTAGTATTTTTTATATAGGTAAACTCACGGGGGGAGGGGGGGGGAGGGAGGGAGGGAGGGAGGGGGGGTACGATACCCTTAACGACCGGTGCACCCTTTTTTTTTTTTTTAAAACCATAATTATGAGAAAAAAATAAAAAATAATAGAGCAAATTTGAACAAAAAACTATAAAAGAAAGTACATTTTTTTCTTCTCATAATTGTGATAAAAAAGCAAAAAAAAAAAAAAATAACACTATATACCGGACGTTAGTCTGGTACATTTGCACTGGACCGCCCCCAATTTAAACTCAAGGTGTAAAATTTATAATAAAAAAAGAAAAGATTTTTTTTATTATTATAATTTAATTATTCAAATTATGTTTACATTTTACAGTTTACACAGAAAGTTAGACAAAGACAGATAGATCATAAATTTGAAAAAATGTAGTTAAAAAAATTCTAGATCTGCACCTGGTTAATAATATAGTAAAACTATTGAAGCTAGGTCGTAACGTTTTGTTTATTTATTCCAAACCAAAAGCAAACATATATTAACAAATCAAAACACATAATAGTATAATTTGAAAAAGAAAAGAAAATCATTTTTCATTAATTAATTTGTTTTGATATTTTAAAAGGCATCATCATAGTACATTTAATTAAGTTTCTTAATTGATGACAAGAGTGTATATACATACCATAACCAAAACTATTTCTTGTTGCTGTCTGTTCCTACGGTATATATTTCATTATTGGAGAATAAACCTATCATAGGATCAACTGCAAATGAGGCACTCCTCAGATGTGTTTGCATGTGAAATCTCCAATCCAATTAAAGGCTGATGAGAGAATATATCAACAGAAACAAAGCCTGGCACAAGGCTCAACGTCAATATGAAATTTTCAAACCTAATTCGGAATCTTTACAATAAAAAAAAATCAGAATATACAACTATATATATATATATATACATGAATGTTTGAGAATTAACCTAGGATCTGCTGCTATATATATTTATAAGCTATTAGTAATTCAGTTGTTTTTTTTTATCTACTCAATTTGATATATATATATATATATATATATATATATACACACACACGTCACTTAATTAATAATAAGTAATAATGCATATGGATTTTAAAAAAATCGAATCTAATTAACATGTTTGCTCACGCTACGTACATGGATGGATTTTCAAATGTTGAGTAGTGGAGCTAGGGTAGGTTAATATTTTAGTTACATAATTAATTATGGTAATATAATTATTTCCACTTCCACCCCGGCGGTTTTGTTGAGAAATTAATTTTCTTAGGGATAAATTAATAATCTTGAATTTACAAGTTGGTCTAGAAACAATATAAATATAATTATAAAAGTATGGATCTATCATTAAATTTATATTTATCATATTTGTGCTCTAATAATAACAATAGTATAATATAGATGATAATGCAAAGTCTTCAGGTAGCTCAAGTAGGAAATAATTAATTTTTTTTATTAACGGCTTTACAAGCCGCTAATTAATCGAATTTAAGTTCTGGCTAAGCTGATGTTTGATAGCACTGTTTGAGTCCCAAGTGTCTCTTTCGTCTTTACCAGATCCCATTTAATACAGCAAAGATTGATTAATTAATATAATATAATATATTAATATTAATTGTATAGCCTTTCACTTTCATGCATGTCCCCACTAATACATACATACATACATATAAGACAATTGAACCAAACTAAATTTCAAACGAGAGGCCCCCTTTGCACAATTTTAAATTTAAATTTTAATTTAGGAGGACCGGACCCTTAATTAAAAGCTTATGGGTTTAATCTTACCACATATGATGTTCCGGCCGGAAGATCTTTCTTTATTAATTCTTAGACTGAGAAAACAAAATCCTAATAATATTTAGATCGAGGTTTGTTTAGATAATGAAGCAATTTCATTTGTTGGTCGGTCGGTGTGTTTGGTCCGACATGACAACAGGTGTCGGACTAGACAGACCTTAACCTTAATATGACGGGTTTAAGAGTAATTAAAGAGAATTTGTTGGTGGAGGTGGTGGTGGAGGTGGCGGCGGTGGTGGTGTATGAGAAAAAAATGGAGTACAAAATATGAGGTGCGAATATATACTTGTATTTAGTATGGGCTTTGCCGACATGGAAGGTGTTTCAGCAGCAAAAGAGAAACTCTACTGACGTGTCTAAGAAGAGGTGGTCCCACAAATTGAAATATGTTTAGTCAAAGAAATTGACGTTGACAATGATGATGGTGTAAACACGTTCCGTTCCCATACACGAGCCACCATAATAAAACTACTAACTAATAACCCTCCTCCTCCTCCTCCACTCAGTTATTACAAGGGGTGGTGGGTTTGTCCTGCACGGCGAAGTCGTATTTATGGTTTCGAATCAGTCAGCTTTACTGTCACTATCGCACATTGTACGTCCTTCCACGCCACCCTGCCCGTCTATTGACCGTCGATGTAGTTGTAAGTTGACTTCAGACGTACACTACATATTCTGAAATTTTACAAGTATATATATTCTCACATTCTATTAAAATGCTTTCAAATTATATACGGTCCGCTTCTCCAACAAATCGGAAGGAACGAATCGGCTATAGCAACGATTTTTTCTATCGTTATAGCATAGAAAATTAATTTTTATGCTATAGCGACGGAAAAAACCGTCGTTATATCCGGTTCCTTCCCTTCGCTAGAGAGAGTCGGGCTATATATATATATATATATATATATATATTATATATATTAAAAATATATATTCACACTTTTACCCTATTAATTTTTTATTTTAATTTGGGGGGAACAAGATGATGTCTAGAATACCACTACGTACATAGTTATACTGTATTTTGCAAATTATCATCTGTAATATTACAAGTTAAACATATATAAATTAAATAATAAGTACTTAAACATAAAATAAACCAACAATTATAAAGTGTAAAATAGATCTAAATCTTGTTTTAGAGTGGAAAATTAATTACAAGTAAGTAAAATTTTTACATGGTGATGGCGGTAACAATTGGACAAGGACGACAGCCTTAATTAATACTCCAAAGCTATGCCTAAAGAAGACAATATAATAAACATTTGTTAGTGATTAATCAAATCTTTGGAAACCCATTTTCATACGCCTCAAATATACATCA
Organism: Panax ginseng; assembly: GCA_020205605.1. Taxonomy (NCBI): domain Eukaryota; kingdom Viridiplantae; phylum Streptophyta; class Magnoliopsida; order Apiales; family Araliaceae; genus Panax; species Panax ginseng. The sequence goes on along the minus strand of CM035148.1, from coordinate 25,315,682 downwards.
AAGATCAAATCCCTTTATTTTGTTTATATATATATATATATATATATATATATATATATATATATATATTACTTTTAGTGAAATATTTAAATACCCACGTCATTACCATCATTGTCACTGTTATATTCAAATATAGTATTTATTTGAAAATAAAAAATTAGTTTGTGAAAATTGCTTCGTTAATTGTTCAAGTCATCCATCTATTGAAGACCGGATCCATCTAGAAATTAAATTCCATTAATTTAAACAGGGAATTGGTAAATCTAAAACATTAATTTGTTATTTTCATAACAAAAGTGTCGCTATAGATATATAGTGACGGTGAAAACCGTCGCTATATGATCTATAACGACACTTTTGTTGTGAAAATAATATTTTCTTTTGTGGATTTATCAATTTCCTTTAAATATAAAACGTATATACAACAATATGTCATAGGCTACCTATATATATATATATATAGTCCGGATCTTAAATCTTTTCCAAATTCAATCACTCGAGCTCACCTCTTTAACAACGGACGTGACGGTTCGGTCATACAAATCGCTAAAAGTATAGACGACAATTGTATGACCGAACCGTCATTCAGTCCGTCGCTAAAGAGGGTGAGTTCAGTGAGATGAATAAAAGTGATTTTAAGATCCGAAATATATATATACACACGAGAAAGATATATATAAACAATTTGTGTAGTATACAATTGCTTATGATGATTAGCTTTTTTTAGACTATAACAACGGTTCACCCGTTACTATAGTTATTCTGGTCTATGGTGACTCCAAAAAAACTATCATTATAGTAAGACGTGTACTACTGGCATATATATATATATATATATCAAATTTATTGAACAATCTTACAGTCTTAATCCTCATTGGTACATCACTAGGTGCAAAAAATATTTCATTAATTTAACTATATATATATAAAAAAAGATGATAAATTTGAGATACCAGGATTTGTTAATTATTTTCAAAATAAATTTTACGAGCACAAGACAATAATAATATATCAAAAAAAAGAGTTTTACCTTTTTATTAACCTTTAATTTCTTCTAGTGTTAATTAAAATTTGCATAGTAGTGAGTAGTACACACTAAAACTTAATATCACTCGGTAAAATATTTTTACCTTTATTAAACTTTTTTTTATTATCGTTTATTTTGAAGAGCATTTTTTTTTTTTGAGCAAGTTATGTATAAATGGTTTTTATATAAACTTTCATATTTGTGAATAAAAAAAAGTAATAAATTTAAGACAAAGCAAAAGCAAAAGCAAAAGTGAAGCCAGACCTTGAGTGAACAAAGTGGAGCATGCCACCCTAAGTGCTACCAGGTGCCTCGAAATATAAAAAGAAAGTGCTTTACATTTCTAAATAATAATTAAGAAATATAGAGGCAATTTAGTAGCTAATGCAGGCCAACTTTTTGATTACTAATGGGCATTTGTGATATTCTAAATTATGGTTCTTCATTGAGAAACCACAGGTGTTTACGTGACTTTGATCATGTTTGTTTGTAAAAAATATATTTAAAATTGTACTAATTATTTTAATTTAACAAAGTTTCGAATTATTTAATTATTTAACGAGAAACTAATAATTTTTTAATGTGGGACTATTAGTTTAATAAAGTCATTTGATATATATCTTAAAATGCAGGGAGTACTAATATATAATCTCACATTTATTATGTGATTATATAATCTTTCATAAATAACTTTAAAAATGATAAAAAATAGTCTATAGAATTATTTAATGGATTATTAATCCTTTACCACCTGATAAAATAATTCGAAAGTGTTAAATTAAGACAAAAAATCTAATTCCAAACATATTTTTTATAAACAAACATAGCTTGAAAGATAGTGGGCATGAAAAATGATTACTCTTTTCAAAAAAATTTCGTTCATGTAATTTTAATGAAACAAAAACAATGATCATGTAAAATTTACATTTACAGCCAAGTAAAAGTAAATATCATTTTAGCAAAAAAAAAATAAGAAGTAAATATCATATTATTAAAAGGAAACATTACAGATAAAGCATATACAATAATATTAATTCTCAGCGACAAATATCTTTATCCTGTTCAAATATGCACAAGTAGATCATGTTGTTATATATATAAAAGCTTAGACTTATATCGAATTTTGTATTAGATATATCACTGTCTTGTATAATTATGATTATCATAATATTATTTCGATCGAAGTGAGTAGATTCTTAGTTAGTTGGGGTGGGCATGCATATCCCAAAAACGACCCTATCTATCTCCATGTAGTACTTGTCTTTTCTCCGACTTGACCTCAAACTTTAATTAATCATCAAAAAAATCAATCTCATTAGGTTGGAGTAATTGGACAAGGATATATATGATGTGGGGAGCCACTCTTTTTATGCCAAGTTAAGTATGTGGGGAGCCATTCTTTTTAATTATGCGTGGCTTTGGGCGTGCGTGTGAAGTTTAGATTTGCTGAACTTATTAGACATATATATTCTGAAAATTTAATGTAAATTGTACATAGATAGGCTTAAATTCCATTAATGTACGTGGTATTTGTTTTTTGTAATGCTGTATGTGTTTCGTCATGTTCAACCACCGGATCTGAATGTTTCTAAAGACTTGATATAAAGAGATTTGACCTCTAAATTTGTCTTGGGTGGTTAAGTTAGCAATGAAAGTTATAAGTCTGAGAACCAGAGGTTGCTCATGTGTATTTATAGGATATTCTGATAACTGTTTGTTAGGGTTTCTCCCTTTGTAGGGCGGGAACCGTTGCTAATAAACCTAAATATAAATGGATTGATCGATATGAATAAGAACCCCACGATAAAAAGGAAATTAATACTTTACGTGTTTCATGCATGAAAGGAACTTGAGTTGTATCAACTGGAATTCGGGAATAACTCTTAACGTGATTTTCAGATTCGAATCGGAAACCAATAAAAATCCAAATTGAACGTACCAGCGCACACCTGTGTAGACGTTGGATCACCTCCTTACCTAAAAGGTTAAGCTATTAGGTTGAGACTCTAATATATTTATTAATCCATCTACACTCTTAAATTTATCCAATGTGGGATTCATGTGAAATATCCTAACAATATCCACCTTTCACTTGAATACCCATCACAAGTATCATACCAGAGTATTTACCATTATGCACACCTTCTTTGAATCTTTTAAGAGCTCTGTTCGACTCTAATACTACTCCACTTAGAAACTCTCAGTCACTCTGATCGTATGTAAATTAACACTCGGAAACTCTCAGTCACTCTCTGATCGTTTATCGTTTGTTGTTTTTCCAAAAATATTTTCACAAAACTTCAGGCAAAGTGAAGCCAGAGGATGCTCCTTTTAGCCCCCGTTGATACCTCTTCCATCTCTCGCGATACCTACTTTCTCTCTCTAGATGTCTACGATTATGTATATGAGAGGGAAGTGGTCACATGATCAACTAACTTTTATGTAACCGGATCCATACGACAGAGTCATAAAGATGGCGTAGAAAGGATAGATGATAGAATTTTACGGGTGTGGGTCATGTTCGGGAACAGTTACCATTAAAACACCCAATTAAATTAAAGAGATATCAAATGCACTAATTTTATAAATAAAATATTAAAAATGAATTAATTCTGTAAATATTTTTTAAATGCACTTTTGTTATAATTTTTTTTTAAAATGTACTAAAAAGTATAAATAATCCTACCTTTCTCAAAAATAGCATTCAAAAAACCCCCGAGTCCCCTGATCCCACAAATTCCTTTCATTTCCCGAATTTTTAAAAATTAAGAAAATTTTAAGTAATTAATTTTTGTCTAAGCTTTCACAATGTAAGGTTGCATATAGCAATAAAGATAACATATTTTGTTACAGTTTGATTCTACTAAAATTAGAGAATTAAGACTTTGTAGCCTACAAGTCTATCTCATTACTGACAATCTATAAAAACAGTAAATGAGACACAATATGAAAACAAAATTATACTCGTACAAAAAAAAGGTTCCATGCAATCATATTGTTGGAATTCTTTTATATAAAAAAAAAAGAAAAAGAAAAAGGAAGGTTCTCTTTTTCTTTTCATTTTGACCTTTAATTTGGTACATGGAGTTGGTTTTTGTAAAGGTTCCCCAATATTCACTAATACCTCTTTTTCTTGATCTTATAATTATTAATTACTTAATTCTCATTATTAATTAAATTAATTATACTATTTTATAAGCATCACATCTCTCAACTTAAAAATGAAAAGTTCATAAAATACTTCTTTACGTTTTAGGAGTTGAATTAGATGTTATGATTGAAGCAAATCCAATTGTATTTTTGTGAAAAATGAAATAATAATAATATAATAATATAAAAGGAAACAACAATTAATACTCTTGGATTTTGGGTATCTAAATTGAATGCCTATGGAAGGTCCGACCCATTTGGTTTTATCAACTAACCCATCCAATTGATCAAGTCAATAAGACGTTTATTTTATAAACGTTATGTGGGAGTTGGAATACAATTCAATTTCAGTTGGCCAAATACAGTAAGTGCTCCCAATTACAGACTTAAATCAAATTGTTGTGAACTGTGATATAGTGTTCCGTTCTCAATCGTAATTTTTCGCATAAGAGATTTTCACGCTGCAAGAGGTAAGCCTTTAACTCTGCTATTATGTGTAAATATATAAAATAGCATGCGTATAAAATCTCTACAAATACAAATTCATTCTTTACTGCAATTCCAAACTACACATTCATACATAAATGTTATATTATTACTCTAAATACATATTCAGCGATATAAGTATGATATTAACGATAAAATAAAATTTATTTTACATAATTAGTAACAGTCACAAATAATATATATATATATATATATATATATATATATATATATATATATATATATATATCGCTAAACATATCGTTAAAATAATATTTATATAGTTAAATGTGTTATAAACTAAGTGTAATAACAGCTATAAAAAAATTATATTAAGTTGTTACAATATTATTATCTGCTAAAGTGTCGGTATAAAAAGTAATTGTAAAAAAATTCACATGCTTACACGTAAGAATTAATGTTATCCCTTAAAACATTTTTGCATTATAAAAGTCGTACATATGAAATGCGTGCAAGGGAGGGATGGTTGGTGGGTAATGGTGACGTTGAAGGGAAAACAACAAAATTTCCGAAGTTTCTAGAACACAAGTTTTTTTTATAGTAAAAGCGGGCTATGGAATCTATGTAATTGTTTAGGTTTTTTTATTGAGTTCAACTGTTGGGCAGGCTCAAGTAAGTTAACAAGTCCTTAACGATCGAGTTGAAGTTTAAAATGAATTTGACAAGCCTGAATTTCAATTTTATAAATCCCGTCGTCCTCAAACAAATGATGAAAATATAATTTTCACACAAATTAAGATAATGATGAGTATTAAGAGAGAGTATATATTTTTTTTCTCAATCTACCATTGTCGTCAAGTAAAATATTTTATTGAATTTTAGGTAGAGAGAGAATTAGCGATATGAGCGGTTTTACTATCGGGGGCGGATCCAAGCTAGGGGCAGGGGGGGCATCTGTCGCTACTGAATTTTTAGGGGTCATAGGTGCATGTGTTGTATAATTTCACTGTGTCATATTAAAATATCAAATATCAATTATACATTTTCGTAAAATTAATTAGTCTTTTTTCTCTTGCGTATAACTAATAAACAATTGTACTCATTTATTTTTTTTCTTTAAAAAAATTGTACTCTTTTTAACAATTACAATTTATTTAATTTTTGTATTTTTTTTTCCAACATTTAACAACAATAAATATTGTATTCCACTTAACATCCCCTAAATTAATTTCCTCTAAAATTTTGTTATATTTAATTTTAAAATTTTTATTCATTTTGTCTCTTTATTTTTATACACATTTTATCTCTAACATTTATTTACTATCGTGTCACTTTCTTTCTTTTACTATTTACTCATTATTTCTATTTAAACAAATTTCATTCAGTGTCTCACTCTAAAATTTCTTTTTCTTTATACAAATTTTAGGGAGAGAGAGTATATAAATAAATTTAGATTTTTTTCCTTCTCTAATGCTTGATGGGGTAATTTAGGGCAAAACTAATGATTTAGCCACCGAAGTTAGTACGTTTTATTAAATATCTGATTGAACTTTTAATTTTTTAAATTAACTAACTGAATTAATTTTTATTTTCAAATTGGGTCATTCCGTTAAAAAAATTGAACCAACAATAACAATATTCATTTATCGAGAAACTTAAAAGTAACTCATTTAAGAAAAGGTTGCATAACAAAAACTACGCAAAATCCATTACCACTTAACCCCCAAATCAGTACCTCCTGCCACCTGCACCCACCCCCTCTAGCGGGCCAAGAGTTGAATTGATTTCAAATTTTACGGACCACTCCTTCCAATTTTTCAAATTTCTCTTTCGGAACAACCGGTAAATTATCCACAACAATTATGTTACCAAGTCCGCCTTTAAATTCCAACGAATCCTCTTCATAAAGATCCTCATCGTCACTTCAATCAAAAATAAAATAAAAACTTCAATACACAAACGATTTGTTTCAAGCAATCTAGGGTTCTGTTTTAGTAAAATAAAGATAAAAAAAAGATACCTTTTTATGCCAAAATCTTCACCGGGAGGAAGGTGAATTGAGTCCCAATCGACGCTGGAGAGGTCAATTCCGAGGCTACCAGCTATGGCTCGGATGTCCTACATAGAAATTGTATCCGCCATGATTGCAGAAAGGAGAGAGATTAAGAGACCAGATTTTGCTGGTCTCAATAGAGAAAAAAGGGGGGGTTTGATGCTGCTAGCTTCACAGAGCTCTTGGCTTGCTAGAGGGGGTGTGTGTTAGGGTTTTTCAGAGAGAGAGAGACTGAAGCTTGATGGCAGACTCATCTGGAACGAAATCCATGCGCCTTTCTGATCTTTCCTCTTCCTGAAGCTTGAGAGAGATGCCGCGAACTGGACCCTTTTGGATGCGCTTCATCAAGTGAGTGGAGAATCCAGCGATCTTGTTGCGGAGGCGCTTGAAGGGGATAATCGCCACCTCTTCCAGGATCTTCTTGTTGGTGTGGAAATCGAGTGTCATTTTCGAGTAGTACCGCTCGATCACTTGGCGGGACGATTTCTTCACGGTCTTGGTTCATACTCTACCCATGATTGACTGAAAAGAGGGAGAGAGTGTGCAGAGGGAGGGGAAGAGGGGGAGGGTAATTAAGCTAGGGTTTGCTGGATCGAGAAAATGGGGAGGCAGGGTTTAAGTTTTTTTTGCCACATAAACAATATTTTTTATTTTTTATGTTCACGTCAGAGTCACGTAGATAAAAAATTAACGTCTGTCAATTTTTTTTAACGGAATGACCCAATTTGAGAATAAAAATTAGTTCAATGAGTTAATTTGAAAAATTAAAAGTTCAATCAAGTATTTAATAAAACGTGCCAATGCTAAATCATTTGTTTTACCAATAATTTAGTATCTCTGTTCCAAATAGAGAATCAATTTTGATATTAAATTGAGGTATTTTCAGGTTTAAAATTGATATGAATACATTTTAATTGATATGAATAAATTAAGAAAAGAAAGGATGATGTGTATTCTCAAGTCTATTTGTTGTTAAAATTGGCTCTATTTTTGCTCCTTGATACTATAACTGTTGAAAGGACATTTTTAGTTATGAATATCGTGAACAATGAACTTCGTAACCAAATGGGAGATGAATGAATAACTGACTGTTTATTACTAACTTATATTGAGCGTGATATTTTTGCAACTATTAAAAATCAAGATATCATGCAACAATTTTAAGTGATAAAACCTCGAAAAATGTTAGTCATGTTATTAAATTTTTATTTTTAATGATTTTTTTTTCAATTTTGATCCCACTGGATTATGAGGCTGAATCCGCCCATGTTTACTACATCAGTCATCATTTTGAAGATGAAAGGAGTGTGCAAAATCTATCAAGGTAAGCTTAATCTTATTGAAACGCTAAAAGCTTATTTGAGTTGGATTAAAGGGTCTATTCGCAGCTATAGTGGTAGCAACGTTTATGAAACGCAATTGAAAGTGCTTTTACGGTTGAATTTCTTGTGTTGCGTTTGGAACCAAAAACACTCCCCCACAACTGTTTGGGCTCAAAATGGTATAAATTGAGGTGAATAAAGCTATAGCTTGGTAACTTTATTACGTAAGAAAGTTTGAAAATAAATTTAAAGTATTCCTCACTCTTCCTGGATTAAAAAATTGTATAGCTTAGTGTTTTAAAAGAAAATAGTTAGCATGAAATTTATTTTTAAATAAATTCATCAATTAGTTAATAGAGTATAGACACGTAGACAAAATTCTATGTGTATGTCAGTATTTTATTGACCAATTAATTAACTTACTTCAAAATAAACTTAATGCTAACCCGATTCGATCCGTTTTAAAAGAGCCAGCCAGCCAATGATTATATTTCCCACCAGTACAAGACTGACTACTGCATTTTAAAAGCCTTTTCATTTATAGTAATACTTATTACTAGCAGAGAAGAGTACTAATTAAAGTGGCTCCTAATTACTACCTAATCATTCCCTCACGGCTTTGAATTTTGATTCCCCAAACCCCACCACACCTTCCTTCCCCACGTGAATCTATCTCTCCTCTGCTCTGGCTCTGGCTCTGGCTCTGCAACTTCAATTTGTACAAATATTGGGAGGAGAGCTTATAGGCCACAACACAAGTCGCCACTTCCCATTTGACACAAAAATTCTGCGGATTCTTATTTTTCATGTTCATTAAGCCGGACCACCCAGGTTCTTGGTTTTATTTTTCTTCCCCTTAATTTCAATTCCACTGATCATGACAGTACCACTGAAGACTAGGAGCTTGATCATCTGAGAAGAAATTGCAAGATTCATCCCCACTGAAAAAATTATGCTCCTCAATCTTCACAAATTGAGGCTGATACGCTTTTTGGGCATCGCCGAGAATAGACTTGGAGTCCGATGATGAGCTGAAATGAAAGCAAGAACTCGGTAATGATGGCATAAACTGGTGGTTCTGAACAAGAACCCCCGATGAAGAAATGGCGGCATTTGGGCTATTGTTGTCTTCGTTCAAGATGGCGCTGGAATCGCTGTCCGATGACCCGTCTTTGAAATCCGGGAAGAATGAAGCTGCTGCTGCTGCCATTACTCCATTGTTGTTGTTGTTGTTATCAAAGGTTTCAAAGTTAACCTCGGTAGTTGCTGGTGCACATTGAGCAAGTGAATCAACTTTCTCATCATTTTCTGATGCCATCTCCTCTTCTTTCACTAATTGACTGCTTTCAATGTTCTCTCCACGTAACTTCGATTTCAGTTCATTTATCTACAATACATACATACATATAAACATATACAAAACGAAGGATGGTAAGACTTTAAAAGAAACAAAATTTAAGGTTCGATTGATTTTGGTTCACTATGCGACCATCGCTGACCTATATGAATTATGAATTACCCGACTATACTTTCTCATGAATAGATACGCTAATTCTTTTTACGATTAATTAGATTTAGTGGATTATGAATACGAATTACTACCTCTTTGAGGAGGGATTCATTGTCATGTTGGAGAGTATCATAATTATGCTTGAGCGAGTCATAATTGGCTTTAAGAACACCATAATCTCTCTCCAATTGCTTGGTTTTCCACCGGGCCCTGCGGTTTTGGAACCAAACAGCTACTTGTCTAGGTTGCAGCCCAAGTTCTTGGGCCAGCTTCACTTTTCTCTCTGGTTCAAGCTTGTTTTCAACTTCAAAATTCTTCTCTAATGCCTTCACTTGATCCACACTTAGTCTCCTTTTCTTCTCGGAGATCTGACCCATTTCTTCCACACACCCTTCTTCATCTAAGCCTTCAAAGGTAGACTGAAACTCCCTTGGGTAAAGATGGTTGTTTCCTGGGCTGAGTTCTTCTGTATAAGGAAAGTTTAGAGTTAGGAAAGGCATAATTGCCGCAAACAAAAGTAGGAATTAAAGTGTGCAATTAATATAGGAAAAAACAGTGAAGCAAGAAAAGTTACTAAATTAGGACAAAAAATATGCTTTGATCTATAACAGAATTTAAACAGAAATTTTCAAGTTACTTATTTTAATCACTGAAAAGGGTAGACACAAAAAAACATAATATGGGTATGTTTGAATCTTTGGAAATAATGAACCATTAATAGTGCAAACTTATTTATATGGAATATGGAATAATAATTTGTAGGCACCTGAATTTGGACAGATGGACATCAAAGCACCCAAAGAATCTGTGCTGCTAAGTCTCTTCATGACTGAAAGTAAAAGTGGTACCACTGTAACCAAACAGATCTACTCAATTCTGATCAAAAATTAAACCACCCTCTTTACTTTCTTGTTTTTGATGATGATGATGATTTGTAAGCAACTAAAATTGTTTTAAAGGGAAGAGCTCAAAGAGTAGTAGTTCATTCACTTGATGGAAACAAAATTCTCATAACCAAAAAAACCCCAAATAGCAGCACAGTATTGGGTATAAATTGAATGAGTGTGCACACACTTGTCCCTCTTGGTTTTATCATCTTTCTCCTTTTTCAAGACTTCTTCCCCCTCTGAACCCATCAAAATTCCAGAAATTTTTTTTTAAAAAAGGAGGGAATTATATAAAATAAGTGAGCAAATTAACCCAAGTACAAAAAAAATTAAAACACCCAGAAAACAAAACCCAAAAAAAAATCCACAAAATTTTCTCTCTACACCATTACTCAGTCAATTCAAGAACTACAAGATTATAGTCTAGGACTGTTCATTTACAAGAGAGAAAATGGAGAGAGAGAGGGAGAGGAATGGAGTGGAAGATTGCCGGATTGGGTGATCAGTAAACAAGTTCACAAGCTGGCCTTCACTACTTTCTTTCCCTTTAAATAAACCAAACTTGGGTCAGGGTTTAGGGTTAGATTCTGACTTGGGTTAGGTACACTGCATTTGCATTTGGGGGAAAATTGAAATGAACCCCAAATTCAATGTAAATGCAACTTTATGTTTACCGGCTAGTGTCGGTTTTAGTACCGGGTAAGAGAGATATTTTATTGGGTGTGATAAGTGGTGGGTCGGCTTCGATTGGAATGGCTTGGCTCGAGCGGAGCTGGTTGAGGATTTGGATGGCGTCAGCGTATCCCGGTTGTCACTACGGCGTGGTCGGTGAGGAGTAATCGCGGTTATGATAGAATCGATTTTGAGAATTATTTGATGTTTTCGTATGAAAAAAATATATTTTTACATTAATTTTTCTCGAACATTTAACTCAGTCTCACTTATTATTTATGTTAAAAATTTATGTAAAAAAATATTATAATTTTAAAATTTTTTATTTTTTTTATTACAATTCACTTTTAAGAATACATTTTATCTTAAGGGTTTAAAGAGAATTTGAAGAAGGGGCTTAAAAAAGAAGAATTATAAAGAATTTAAGAGAGACTTACATTTATTGTCGCTCTTGCTCATTTTAATTAAATCGTAAAATGAAAGAAACACAAGCGTTGATTAAATGCTCGTTCGATTAAAAGTTCGATTCGAAATTTCATTTCGAAATATAATTGAGTCAAATATGAACAAATTTTAAAATTCGATAAATTACTCAAATCTTTTCAAATTATAATTTTTAATTAATACTCGGATCATATTCGTTAAAAAAGTTTAAACTTCTCGAGCTCGACTCAGTAACTAAATGACCTTTAATCAAACCTTATTTTATACTTGATAAATTTTGTAAACTAAATCTGAACAACTCAATACTAGGCTCGACTTAGTTCATTTACATCCTTAATTTTAACTTATGCTAAAAGAAATAGATTTGAACTTGTAATCTAAATTCGAAAATATAATTATACATAATTTATTTATTTATTTATTCTACTATTCAATGGTTTGTGTTACATATAAATATGATTAAGCAGGAAAATTAAATTTCAATCTCCAAAAAATCATGTACGGATGCACTGACTAAGAAAGGCAAGCAATTTACAAAAATTATACAAATGTGTACATAAACAGCTTTGTCTGTCATATTCTTTTCCTATCTTTTTCTTTAACTAACTTGATACTTGGCCACTTTAAGTAATTTCATGTCTCTCTGCTGCGGCCCGCTGCTACATTTTTTTTATTACAATTCAAATTTTACATTTACTGGTTTACGCTGCGGACTTGTATTTTACTTACTAGCTGTTATTTTTAAAAAATTAATAAATTCATAACAAAAAATAATATTTTTATAAATAATCGTCGTTATATATTTATAGTCATGTCTTATACTGATTTGCCTTTAACTTTCTTAACAAGTCATCGCATTATCATAACTATTAATTAACTTATGACTTAGAGATATCTCTAATATCAGACACTTAAGCAAATCACTTCCATTATTATAAAATGATAAATTTTAAACTTTATTATTGAATTCCATATAGTATCTCTCAAAATTAATTTAGCATACACATAATTTCAACTTTCTTACCTAGGGCCGTACAAGAACTTAGTCAAACTTGAATTGACTTAACATAATTAAATGTCAAAAATTATGTGTGCAATTGTTCATTTACATATATATCACTATCCCAAACCGAGATATGTTGACAATAACTTCATAAATTGATCGATCTTAACATGAAGTTATAAACCATATATATTATCTTTAATACCAAAATAATGCTTAATCAATATGTAAATAAGTTTATATAAAATGTCCCATATATATATATATATATATATATATATATATATATATATATATGAGTACAACACTTTGGATCATCACTCACTTTGAAAGTGAACCATGCGCATTAATATGTATTTGGTACAATTCAAAAACAGTAATCTCATTATCGCCTTTTCCTTTTGAGAGAAACTTTTATTGCCTCGATAATTTTGAAATCGACAATAATCCATAATCATAACATATGATTATTAACCATAATAAAAATTATTTATATACTTAAAACATCATACCAAATACTATATATGTGCAAAATTTAATATTCATAAATTTTAAAGCGCATAACTTAATACAAAATTTCATGGTATGATTAATCTAAAATATACATGTGTAAATTATTCTTATGCAACAATTTCAAGAATAAATTAACAAGCATATACTATATTTTCAATCTTTTATTAAATTATGAACTCAAAATTTCACATATAATAATTAATATGTATTACTTTATTTTCCTCTTAAATAATATAATCACATATATTATACTTGAAATAAAATAAATATATATTTTTAGCAACAAACTATTGTACCGATTCAACGTTACATCTGTTCAAACTAGTAATTACACATTTATCATTGAACCAATGTGTCTGTTAATTATTAAAATAATATAATATATTTATTATATAAGAAAATATTTTGAAAATATGCAACAAAAATGAAGTATAATTTCCACAAAGATTAGTAGAACATGGACTACTCAACCCCATAAAATACAAAGAATTAAAGTACACTAAACACAACCCAACGGACAATTAAGTGTTTTTAAGTCCCAAAAGTAATTTTGCCTAATATGCAAAGTGCCCAAAAGTGTGATGCACATTTCTTCTAGAATAAGTTTTACGTGTGGTTTTTACAGTGAGAGAACGTTACGTTTGAAAGAATAAAAGAAAAGGACGATAGGACATAAATTAAAGTTAGAAGGAAAGTTATAGTTACTGTTTTTAAAAGGTAAAAAAAGAGAGAAAAAGTGCAGAAATTAAGCCACACTTTCTTTTCAAGACTTTCCACTCTAAATGAAATTTAATAAACGAAAAGTAATACAAGTATAATAAAATTTTCTAATTTCAAAATATCATCATATTGTTATAAACTAAATAAGGGAAAATTGGTAATAATTTACTCTTTCTTTTAAATTTTCATACTTGCAATATATATATATTAGTTGTGTCCCGTGCCTCCGGCACTGTATGGATGGTGTGATTTATCTCAAATTTTGGACGACCAGATGATTTATTGAATGAGCAGAAAATTTAAAATCATTTATATTTTATTAGATAGATAGATAGATGGATGGTGGGATTTATCTCAAACTTTGGACGGCCTAGATAATTTATTGAGTGAGCAGAAAATTTAAAATTATTTGTATTTTATTAAATAGATATATAGAGTCCGGTTCCAGTCCGGACTCCCGGACGGTATTAAAATACGGACCTTTTTTTTTATTTTTAAAACAACTAAAAGAAAGTTTATTATTTGGTAAAGTGGAGGTACACAGCCGTGTAACTTTTAAAGTTACACGGTCTACGATCGTAGAGTAGCCCCCAGATAGTAGAGTGAATTCACTCTACGATCGTAGAGTTGTAACGCCCCCAAAATATGTCCATTCCATCCAACCCATTTTGAGTCGTCAAATACATGGTACAGAAAACAACTACAACTTTATTACAACAATTATCGTGCAAAATACAACAACACATATACTGTGAGTTTGGATACAAATATATATCAACTGTGACTCATGTCCCAACCGTGGACAACACCTTATAATGACACCTTACATAAAGGTATAGTCGAAAACTGTTTTAAAAATTAGAATCTTTGGGAAGTGCTCAAGAAAACCTTCGTACATAGGAGGTCATGCGTCTAGGTTATTATAGATATCATATGGCCACAGAATTATCCTTGGTTGACCTAATAGACCCCAAAGAAAAACGAGAAGATTCTTATCATATTCTTCCCAATGGCGAAGTCTTTTCTCGACATATCATTATCTCCATTTGTCTCTAATTGGGAATTATACTCCAAACAAACACCAAGATTATATAGGTAGTGCTTATAAATATACTCAGCAAGTGGATGAGCACATTCATGTCTTATGATGACACGAGGTTGTATGTCATTAGACATTTTGTATAATAATGACAAAACACCTTTCCAAAGTTGAATTCACCTCACCCTCAACATCTATAGACCACCATTCTATTCCCCTTTTATTCCCGGCTTGTCCAAAATTTACACTTTTATTACGAAAGGAATTGTGAAGCAGAAGAAGGGGAAGCACAACTAGCTTCGATAAAGAATATCATGACTAAAGATAAATAAATTATCAATAGTCTTCAACAAAGAATAAATCGTAGATTGAGAACATATGGTAGATGATAAAACTTTTCAACCATAGTCATAGTGGAATGAGCAATCCATTAGAAGAGTCAAATAGACCATAAAGTCTATTATCTTCTCCATGTTAAAAGTCCACCAACAATGGTTTATCCCTGTAACATCAATCAACAATTCCTGTCCACAATCACATGTATAATTCATAATCGTAATTGTGGTTCTAAATTCCTCTTCTCATCCAAGACAAAGATAATTTTCATCACCTGTCTTTACCTGAAACATCAAAGATCATGGTTATACCAAATCACAGTTCATGTTCATAATCATAATAATAAATTCATCTTTGCACCACGGGCCAAAGATATTCATCAACAGTTCATCTTTGCGCTACATGCCAAAGATATTTAACAACAAGTCATCTTTGCACTACATGCCAAAGATATTCATCAATAATTGATCTTCAGACTACAAAGCCAAAGATATTCATATCTTAAAGAAATACATAATCATTTCGTAATTTATATAAACCATAATTATAACCATGTTGATCAATTCACCTTTGCACTTAAGCTAAAGATATTCAATTATAAATTCAATGGTCATGATCATACCAGTAAATAATTCATCTTTGCACTATTGGCTAAAGAGAACTCTAGTCACGATCATACCAATAATCTACCCATCTTTACACTCAAGTCAAAGAGAAATTTCTTCACCAGGATTATAAAAATGTTATATACGATAATAAAATCAATATAATCAACATATAGATTTAATCTCCACAGTAATATTCTTAAATTAACTATAATTTGGTTAGAAAAAGAAACCAATTTTGTAGTGAATAATACCCGTGAATAGTAACTCGTGAATAGTAACTCATGAATAGTAACTCATGAATAGTAACTCGTGAATAATGGCTTAATGAATAAACTCTCATGAATAGTAACTTCGTGAATAAGTAACTCATGAATAGTAACCCGACATGAAAAAGTTCCAAATTTGATAAAAATTTTCAACCAACATTACGGCATAATGATATTGAAGAAATAATATCATTTTAGAAAAAAATAACCTCCCTTACTATCCTTACCTCAAAAGAAAGATCTTTGATTGGAATAACATTGAACAAACTTGCCGCACCGTATATAGAACACTCAAGATATCAAAATACTCACAAGAATACACTCGATAATATAGAGAGAGAAATAGAGAAAACTTGGGTTTACGGTATGATTTTCAATTCTAACCTAAGCACCCTATTTATAGGAAAATGCTTAGAACACCAAAGCAGAAAATTTAATAAAAATATTAATATATATATAATTTTCAAGCCCACTTTTACCAACTGATTTCAGATCATTAAAAACACATGTGAGCTACTCAATTTCAACAAAAAAACATTTTTCTTATAAAAAAACATTTTAAACTCCAAAAATCAATTATTTCGGAACTCCAAAACTTCAATAATTCATAATAAATAGCCCTTTTATCAGAAAAATTCAAAACTCGCGATTTTTCATAGAAAATTCCATTATCTACAACTTTACAGGAGGAATTTTTCCAAATTCCAAACAGATATTGACCGAAATCCACAAACGGTCAATTTTACAAGCTATAATCAATTTTCAGTCAAGAAATAGGTCTACCGATACACAAAACCTGTTTTTAATATTTATTGCAACAAAAATACTCTTTTTCCTCGTATACTCATATATCCCACATTCATTGTAAAAATATCACCATTATTATATTATTAAAATATAATAATATATTTAAATGAATTATTTTATCGAGAAAAAGATAAAATATCAATTTTCAACAATTGTCACTTTAAAAATTTTCTCAAAATCATATCCACATAAAATCAATATTTTCCTCATCATATAAATTAATAATTAATTATTCACAAATAATATTACAGAATCATAATCTTGCAACGGTAGCCGCTCCTGGAAAGAGGGGCTTTCAATAAGAATTTCTCCTTCTTGGCCGCAATTAGGTGACCAAACCTCTCCTTAGATAGAACTTTCTAGACATTGCCAATAATGTTTTCTAATAATATTATTCAGATAATATGAATTATTGCTTCGACAATGGAAGATAATCTTTGATATAAGGACAATTATTGAAATAAAATAAAATATCAACGCAAAGAATTATTGAATCAATAAAATACTAAACAATAACATCGTAACAATTATCGAGTAAAGGCCTTTTACGTAAGAATCAATAATTTAAAAATATTGTCTTGCAATATCAGTGTGCTGCTATCGTGCAATAACGCATATTACTTTACTTTTACCCATCGAGTATTCCAACGATTGTTACTTCAGTAATCACTACGCATTATTTATAAAAACTTAAATTTGTCTTTTT
This sequence comes from Panax ginseng, assembly GCA_020205605.1. Classification (NCBI taxonomy): domain Eukaryota; kingdom Viridiplantae; phylum Streptophyta; class Magnoliopsida; order Apiales; family Araliaceae; genus Panax; species Panax ginseng. The sequence goes on along the minus strand of CM035148.1, from coordinate 25,298,172 downwards.
TTCATCTCGACGGCTATTATTCGTTATGGGCCCACAAATGATCGCTGGCTGTCAAATCACGAATATTCCCCAACAAAAAGAATATTCCACGACCAAACGAATATTCAAACAACAATGAATATTTTATAACCACTTGCGTATTTTTGAAAAAATTTCATATATCACCCTTAACTTTAACTTTTTATCAATTTAACCATTTACTGAATTGTAATTATAAGAAAAATTGAATACTTTTATTTCATAAAATTCGGGGTCTTACAAGAGTAGTCCATGATCGTAGAGTGAATTCACAAGTCGTAGAGCGACTACTCTACGATCGTAGACTGTGTAACTTTAAAAGTTACACGGCTGTGTACCTCCATATTCCTCTTATTATTTTATGGAACTGAAATTTTTTCATAATACAGTGTTTTTGCCGTTATTTGGATACATATAACAAAACAGTCTGTATAGACTGTACAGTGTATTTTGTTATATGTATCCAAATCACACCCAAAATACTGTATTATGAAAAAAATTCAGTTCTACAAAATATTAAACTTTTTTTTAGTTATTTTAAACAAAAAAAAAAGTCCGAATTTAACAAAGTCCAGGAAGTTCAAACTTGATCTGGCTATATATATATATATATATATATATATATATATATATATATATATATATATATATATATATATTACAATCTGAGAGAGCTTCCCATGCGGGTGGTCCTCGAGTGGTCCGCATTAGGACCACCTTTAACGACAGACAAAATCGTCGCTAAAATCATCGCCATAAGTTCTGAACCGTTGTCATAGCCCAGAACCTTTGCTTTAGCCCGGTTCAAACCTTATGACGGCAATTTGTCCATTGCTAAAAGTGATTTGCATATGGACCATCCGCATAAGAAACCGACTGTATTACATGAGTATATATATAGAATGAGGATCAGGTCCGGACTCCCGGACGGAGCTAAAATTCAGACCTTTTTTTTTTGCTTTTTTTTTTAAAACAACTATAAAAAAATTATTTAATATTTTATGAAATTGGAATTTTTCCATAATACAGTGTTTTGAGTGTGATTTGGATACATATAACAAAACAGGTATGTACAGTTTGTTTTGTTACAAGTATCCAAATCACGCCAAAAATACTGTATTATGAAAAAATTACAGTTTCATAAAATATTAATTTTTTTTTAGTTGTTTAAAAAAAATAAAAAATAAAAAGGTCTGTATTTTAGTACCGTACGGGAGTCCGAACTGGAATCGGACCCTATATATATATATAATAAAAAATAGGTAAACATCATCAGTAACTTACAATACAATAATCAATAGCTAATATTAAAATTGAAAAATTCACGCCAGTTATTAGCGAATTATTAGTAGTAAACGACAAGTGTCATCCGCTATTAAATATGTCGTTGAAAATAATAACTTCGTCTGCTATTAAATATTAATAGTACTAATAGTTGCAGATGTGATTCTTATATTAAACGATATAAATGATGTATTCTTATTTTTAATCCATAGCAAGTACATATTATGTATCATATATATATGTAAGACCCCAAATTATTAATAAATGAAATTTAATTTCTTCTATTTATCATTTTGAAATAGTAAGGGTTGATTTGATTAATGTGGTTAGTTATGGGTAAAATGCGCAAATATTTTAAATAAGCAAGTGGTTATAAAATATTCATTTTTATCGAAGAATATTCGTTTGGTCGTGGAATATTCTTGTTGTTGGGGAATATTCGTACGACGGCGGAGCCTTGTGTGGGCCCCATAACGGAAAGCGATTGGATGAAGAAAACGACAAGTATAAGTTGTTTATAAATAACGGACGTAGTTATTCAAGTATCATCTTGTTAGAATACCGGTGGTTAAAACACAAGATGTACGCGTTGTTGTTGACAAGAAGATTACTACAGATTGCACCAATTATTGATTCTTACGTGAAGAAGCTACACTACTCAATAATTGTTACGATAATTATCGTTCCGTATTTTATTTTATTGATTCAATAATTGCTACGTTGATATTTTATTTTATTGTTGTTTCAATAATTTTCAATACGGTATTTTCCATTATCGAACAATAATTTATATTATCTGTGGCGCCCAAAATAGGTATACATCACCCATTTTGAGTTATCAATACGTGGTATGCGAAACAACTACAACTTTATTATTACAGCGGTAAAGCGTGAGTTTGAATACAAATATTATCTTTAGACAATATCTATACTCAAATAAATCCTCATCATATTTATTGATACATTATTTTATAAAATGGTGAAGACTACTAAACAACAACTCTCTAGAACCTTCATTCCATACCCAGAGCTAAATCTTACTCATTTATATTCTCGCCTCACGAGAAGAAAAATGGAACAAAAGGAAAAAGGTGAGCTCAACTAGCCGAAAGAAAGAATATTATGGCTAAGATAATATACAACAAATAATCATTAGTCTTCAATAGGAAAAAATCTAATAGAATACAATAGACAACAAATTTTAAATCAATATTAGCAATGAAATAATAATTCATTAGAAGAGTTAAGTAGAGAATGCAAACTACTATCTTCATGTATGAATTTAAAAGTTCATCATCGATCTTTTATCCTGTAACATCAATCAATATATATACGGAATCAAATATTCATCTCTTTGCTTTGACAGCCAAAGATATTCATCGATTTAGTCATGTTCATCTAAACACTGTTCATCTTTGCACACTACTGCCAAAGATATTCAATAATATCATCATTTAAGACCGAGGATGATGAAAAATATTTTAAAAGCGAATCCAGTGAAACAAAATGACAAGGATTAAGGATTTGTACTTTGTTTTATCCATGTCCAAAAATACCTCAAATATAATCATAGTGGTGTAAAATTCAAGAATGATCAAAATATGGATACAATCAAAGCTAGTATCCACAATAGATATTTTAGATGAAAAGGAAAAATTTTTATTTTTCGATGAATAGTGTCGTATTCGTGAATAGTTCCGTATACGTGAATAGTAACTCCGACACCAAAAGTTCCAAATTTGATAAAAACTTCAGACAATATTTTAGCATAATGATATTGAAGAAATAATATCATTACGAAAAATAATAATATCCTTTACCTCGAAAGATCAGTACTTTTAGCTGAAACACCGGATATAGGCTATGACTTGAACTTGCACCGTATAGCAATACTCAAAATATACTCAAAATACTCACAAGAATACGCCGATAATATAGAGAGAAAACTTCATTTTAAGTGTGATTTTTAATTCTAACCTAAGCACCGCTTCAAATTTAAAAGTATCTTGATCTTTCGAGGTAAGTGGATATTTTTTTTCAGAATGATATTATTTCTTCAATATCATTATGCTAAAATATTGATCCAAGTTTTATCAAATTTGGAACTTTTGGTGTCGAGTTACTTATTCACGATATCTGGAACTATTCACGATACGATACATTATTCACTAATAATACAAGACTATTCATCGAAAAAAATAAAAAATTCCTTTTCGCCTAAAATATCTATTGTGGATACTAGCTTTGATTGTATCCATGTTTTGATCATTCTTGAATTTTACACCACTATGATTATTTTTGAGGTATTTTTGGACATGGATAAACAAAGTACTAATCCTTAATCCTTAATCCTTGTCATTTTGTTTCACTAGATTCGTTTCTTTAAAAAATATTTTCATCATCCTCGCCTTAAATGATGATATTATTGAATATCTTTGGCCCAGAAGGCAAAGATGAATGATTTCGATGAATATCTTTGGCCCGTAGTGCAAAAAGATGAACAGTGTTTAGATGAACATGACTAATCGATGAATATCTTTGGCTCAGAAGTGCAAAGATGAATATTTGATTCCAGATATATATTGATTGATGTTACAGGATAAAAGATAGACGATGAACTTTTAAATTCATACATAGAAGATAGTAGTTTTCATTCTCTACTTAACTCTTCTAATGAATTATTATTTCAGCTCGCTAATATTGATTTAAAACTTGTTGTCTATTGTATTCTATTAGATTTTTTCCCTGTTGAAGACTAATGATAATTTTTGTATATTATCTTAGTCATAATATTCTTCTTGGGCTAGTTGAGCTCACCCTTTTCCTTTTTGTTCCATTTTTCTTCTCAGAGGCGAGAATATAGCGAAAATGCAGCCTGGGGTATGGAATGATGGTTCTAGAGAGAGTTGTTTAGTAGTCTTCACCATTTTGTAAAATAATGTATCAATAAATGTGATGAGGATTTATTTGAGTATAGATATTGTCAGAAGATAATATTTGTATTCAAACTCACAGCTTTTATCATTGTAATAATAAAGTTGTAGTTATTTCGCATCATGTATCGACAACTCGAGAATGGGTGATGTATACCTATTTTGGGGGCGCCACGGTTGGTATCGAGCTTAGGATATGATCTCGGCGGAGATCGGGGAATAGAACTAGGAGGGGAGAGACGAGTAAATCCTTCGCTAAAGTGTGTCCTACCTAAGCTTATTTGTTAGTTAGTCGGTATATATAGGATATTATGTGATATATTAATTTCCTTAATTAACCCTTGTTTTTTATGAAGATTTGAGAATGTCGTCGAGAATATTAACTTGATGGAGTAAATGAGATCGTGGAGACGCTGTCTTTCACCAACGAGGAGAGCGTGCAACAGTCGACAATGTTCCTCCCTGAAACAACACCACCAAGCGAGATGATGAACGAGGGATGTTTAGAAGCATAGTTCATGCAAAATCGCACGAGGAGACTCGTGTTCAAAATATGGGAGAAATGATAGCAATTCACGGGTTGTCACAAATGCAAGCGATTCAAAGAGTTAGGACCACCGAATTTAAGGAAAGCCGAGATCCGATCATAGGCGGAAACATGGGTCAAGCAAATTACCAAGATATTCGATGTCTTGGGATGCACGGAGGAACAGAAGGTTCCATTAGCCACCTTTATGTTCCGTGGCGAGGCAGACTACTAGTGGGAGTCTATGAAGCGTGCCCATCCAGCCGCACTCAGCATGTCTTGGAAAACGTTTCAGAAACTATTTAATGACAAATACTTTCCTGAAAGTGTTCGTCATATGAAGGAAGTGGAGTTCATCAGATTAGAACAAAACAACATGACGGTGTCTCAGTACGAGGCAAAGTTTGCAGAGTTATCCAGGTTTGCACCTTATTTGGTGGAGAATGAGGAACGTATGACGCGGATGTTTCTGAGAGGTTTGAAACCCGGCATACGACAATATCTCATTTCTCATAAATTTTCTCTCTACTTGTGCTCAACGGTTAAACTTGACTCCGGAGAAATTAGACTTTGACCTATCTTGTGGAAACTCCGTTGGAGAAACTTTCATCACATCCATCGCTTATAAATCTTGTTTGATTCAAGTTGGCACCATCACCTTACCTGTTGACCTTATCTCTTTAAAGATACTTGCTTTTGATGTGATTTTAGGGATTGATTGGTTAACTACTCATCATGCCAAAATTGATTGTCTCCGTAAGGTTGTTAGTTTTCATATTCCTAACCAACCTGTTGTACGAATTCAAGTAACTAAACCATTAAAATCAATCACTGTCATATCTAATCATAAAGCTATTCGTTTATTGAAAAACGGATGTCAAGCTTTCTTAGCCCATGTTATGGATTTGAATAAAGACACGTCAAAATTGAATAATATTCCCGTTGTTATTGACTTTCCCGACGTATTTCTGAAGAACTTCCGTCACACCCCGTAACGTGAAGTTGAATTCTTTATTGATCTTGAACCCGGTACAAAGCCCATTTCTAAAACCCCATATCGAATGGCTCCTATTGAACTTCGTGGAGTTAAAGGTCCAACTACTGGGAGTTGTTAGACATCGGTTTCATTCGCCCTAAGACATCTCCTCAGGGGTGCTCCCCTTTTATTCGTAAAGAAGAAAGACGGAGATGCGACTTTGTATTGACTATCGGGAATTGAACCATGTCACTATCAAGAATAGGTATCCTCTCACCTCGCATCGATGACTTGTTTGACCAACATTAGAGGGCACAATTTTTTCAAAGATCGATCTTCGTTCGGATATCATCACCAAGATTAGAACTAAGGATATTCCAAAGACTGCCTTTAGAACTCGGTACGGGCATTATGAATTCTTAGTCATGTCTTTCGGATTGACTAATGCTCCTGCGGCTTTTGTGGATATGATGAATCGAGTATTCAAGGAATATTTGGATCAATTCGTTGTTGTCTTTATTGATGACATCCTGATATATTCTAAAAGTCGTGAAGATCATGAGCACCATTTGAAGCTGGTACTCCAAAGGCTTCGTGAAAACAAGCTTTATGCCAAGTTGAAGAAATGAGAGTTTCGGCTTCGAGGAAGTAGCATTCCTTGGGCACGTGGTGTCGAAACATAGAGTATCTGTTGATCCGTGAAGATTGAAGCAATACAACGCGTTGGGAGCAACCGAAGCTCATGATCAAGACGTAGCTTTTTTTGGGCTTAGCTAGTTATTATCGGAGATTCGTGGAAGGGTTTTCTCGAATCGATACTCCTTTAACCCAAACTAACTCGGAAGGATACAAAAATGCGTTTGGAAGCGAAGAATGCGAGAAGAGTTTCCAAGAGCTTAAGAGAGACTCATTTTAAGACTTTTTCTAACAATACCATCTGGTACGTATGGATTTGTTATCTACAGCGATGCTTCAGGCAAAGGGTTAGGATGTGTTCTCATGCAACGTGGAAAAGTCATAGCCTATGCCTCATGACAACTTAAAGAGTATGAAAGGAATTATCCTACTCATGATCTAGAGTTGGCAAAGCGATCATTTTTTGCTTAAAGATCCTGGAGGCACTATCTATACGGGGAGAAAGTGGAGATATATTCGCACCATAAAAGCCTCAAATATTTCTTCACGCAAAAGGAACTCAACATGCGGCAACGACGTTGGCTCGAGTTGTTGAAAGATTACGACCACACTATTTAATAACATCCTGGAAAAGCAAACGTGGTAGCTGACGCGTTGAGTAGAAGATTATATGCAGGAATGAGTGCGATGATGTCAAGTATACGCATAGAGCCAACTTTAATAGAAAAAGTTAAGGTTGCTCAAGCCACCGACCCGGAGCTGATGCGTATGAAGAAGAAAGTACAAGAAGGTGCTATTCCGGAAGCGAGAAATTCTTATTGGAAAGCCCCCTCTTTCCTGGAAACTGTCTGGTTGTCAATATTGTGATTCTGTAATATTATTTGTGAATAATTAATTATTGATTCATATGATGAGGAAAATATTGATTTTATGTGGATATAGATGGAGAAAATTTTTAATGTGACAATTGTTGAAAATTGAAAATTTATCTTTTTCTGATAAAATAATTCATTTAAATATATTATTATATTTTAATAATATAATAATGATGATATTTTTACGATAAATGTGGGATATATGAGTATATGTGGAGGAGGAGTATTTTTGTTATCAAAAATATTTAAAGCATGTTTTATGTGTCGGTGGACCCCATTTCTTGACTGAAATTTGATTATAGCCTGTAAAATCGTCCGTTTGTGGATTTCGGGCAATTTTTGTTTGGGATTTGGAAAAACTTTCTTCTGTAAAGTTGTAGAGAATTGAATTTCCTATAAAAACTCGCGAGATTCAAATTTTCTGATAAAAGGGCTATTTATTATGAATTATTGAAGTTCCGAAGCTCCGAAATAATTAATTTTGGAAGTTTAAAATATTTTAAGTAACAAAAACGTTTTTTTTTATTTTTGTGTGTGTTTCACATGTGTGGAAGGAGCTGAATTCAGATTCTTGGTGCGTAGGAAGTTGTGGAAAAAATAATAATATTATTAAATTAAATTTCTTTTGGTGTTACAAGCATTTTCCTATAAATAGGGTCTTAGGTTAGAATTAAAAATCACACCGTAAATCAAGTTTTTCTCTCTATATTATCGAGCGTATTCTTGTGAGTATTTTGAGTATATTTTGAGTATTGCTATACGGTGCAAGTTCAAGTCATAGCTTTATATCCTGTTTCAAATTTAAAAATTCGATCTTTCGAGGTAAGTGGATATTTTTTTTTTCAGAATGATATTATTTCTTCAATATCATTATGCTAAAATATTGATCGATGTTTTTATCAAATTTGAAACTTTTGGTGTTGAGAGTTACTATTCACGATACTAAGACTATCCACGTATCGACCATAATTATTCACGAATCATTGTAAGATCCCAAATAATTAATAAATGAAATTTAATTTCCTCTAATTATTATTTTGAAATAGTAAGGGTTGATGTGATTAATGTGGATAGTTACGGGTAAAATATAAATATTTCAAAATAAGCAAAGTGGTTATAAAATATTCATCATTGTTTGGGAATATTCGTTTCGTGGAATGGAATATTAAATGCGGCCAGTAAGCGATAAATGTGGGCCCCATAACGAAAAAGAGATTGGAGGAAGAAAATGACAAATATAAGTTGTTTAAAAATAACGGCAGTAGTTGTTACTGATTATTAATCGTTGGAATACCGTTGGTTAAAACACACGATGTCTGGCGTTGTTGAGCAGAAGCTGCAGTATTGCACCAATTATTGACTCTTACGTAAGAAGGCACTACTCAATAATGGTTACGATAATTATTGTTCGGTGTTTTATTTTATTGATTCAATAATTCTTTGCGTTGATATTTTATATTGTTGTTGTTTTAATAATTGTCATTACACAATATTTTTCATTGTCGAAACAATAATTCATATTATCTCGAATAATATTATTAGATAACATTATTGGCAATGTCTAGAAAGTTCATCTAAGGAGAGGTTTGGTCACCTAATTGCGCGCTACCAAGAAAGGAGAAATTCTTATTCGAAAGCCCCTGCTTCTGAGAACGCACTGGTTGTCAATATTGTGATTTCGTAATATTATTTGTGAATAATTAATTATTGATTCATATGATGAGGAAAATATTGATTTTATGTGGATATAGATGGAGAAAATTTTTAATGTGACAATTGTTAAAAATTGAAATTTTATCTTTTTACGATAAAATAATTCATTTAAATATATATTATTATATTTTAATAATATAATAATGGTGATATTTTTACAACGAATGTGGGATATATGAGTATCTGAGGAGGAAGAGTATTTTTGTTGCAATAAATATTTAAAACATGTTAAACATGTCTGGTGGACCCCATTTATCGATCGAAATTTGATTATAGCCTCTAAAATCACCCGTTTATGGATTTGGTCAATTTCATTGGGAATTTAGAAAACCTTTCTTCCGCAAAGTTGTAGAGAATTGGATTTCCTATAAAAACTCATGAGATTCAATTTTCTGATAAAAGGGCTATTTATTGTGAATTATTGAAGTTCAAGCTCAAATAATTAATTTTGGAAGTTTAAATTATTTTAAATTAGAAAAACGTTTTTTTATTTTCTTCTAGAAGGTTGGCATGTGTGAATTGTTGAGATTCAGATTTCAAAGAATACGTATAATATTTTTATAAATATTAATATTTTATTAAATTTTCTGCTTTTGGTGTTTCTAAGCAATTTCTATAAATAGTTCTTTAGGTTAGAATTGAAAATCACACCGTAAATCTGAAGTTTTCTCTCTATATTATCGAGTTTATTCTTGTGAGTATTTTGAGTATACTTTGAGTATTGCTATACGGTGAAAGTTCAAGATATAGTCTATATCCAAAGATTCCAGTTAAATCTTGATCTTTCGAGGTAAAGGATATTTTTTTTTTAATGATATTATTTATTCTAATATCATTATGTCAAGTATTGATCTGAACTTTTTAATCAAATTTGGAACTTTTAGTGTCTGGGGTTCTTATTCACGATAATCGCACTATTCACGATAAGATCTGATCTTATTCACGAATACTAAGACTATTCATCGAAAAATAAAAATTTTCCTTTTCGTCTAAAATATCTATTGTGGATACTAGCTTTGATTGTATCCATGTTTTGATCATTCTTGAATTTTACACCACTATGATTATTTTTGAGGTATTTTTGGACGTGGATAAAACAAAGTACTAATCCTTAATCCTTAATCCTTGTCATTTTGTTTTCCTTGGATTCGTTTCTTAAAAAAAATATATTTTTCATCATCTTGGTCTTAAATGATGATATTATTGAATATCTTTGGCACGTAGTGCAAAGATGAATGATTTTTGATGAATATCTTTGGCCGTAGTGCAAAGATGAGCAGTGTTTAGATGAACATGAATTAGTGGTGAATGTCCTTGGCTCAGTAGCAAGGATGAATATTTGATCCCGGATATATATTGATTGATGTTACGGGGATAAAATAGGCGATGAACTTTAAAATTCATACATAGAAGATAGTAGTTTGCATTCTCTACTTAACTCTTCTAATGAATTATTATTTCACATGCTAATATTGATTTAAAACTTGTTGTCTATTGTATTCTATTATATTTTTTCCTGTTGAAGACTAACGATAATTTTGTTGTATATTATCTTAGTCATAATATTCTTTATGGGCTAGTCGAGCTCACCCTTTTCTTTTTGTTCTATTTTTCTTCTCGGGAGGCGAGAATATATGCTAAATACTTAGTCTGGGGTATGGAATGAAAGTTCTAGGGAGAGTTGTTTAGTAGTCCTCACCATTGTTGTAAAATAATGTATCAATAATTATGATGAGGATTTATTTGTATGTGGATATTATACAGATGGCAATATCTCGTATTTAAACTCACAGTTTACTATTGTAATAATAAAGTTGTAGTTGTTTACATGCATGGTGTATTGACAACTCGAGAATGGGGATGTAGACCTATTTTGGGGTGTCACGGTTGGTATCGAGCTTAGGGATATGATCTCTGGCGGAGATCGGGGAATAGAACTAGGAGGAGAGGCGAGTAAATCCTTCGCTAGTGTGTCCTACCTAAGCTTATTTGATAGTTGGTCAAGATATAGGGATATTATGTGATATATTGATTTCCTTAATTAACCCTTGTTTTATGGCGATGATTTGAGAATGTCGATGAGAATATTAACAATGGAAATGAGACCGTGGAGACGCTCAGACTCACCAACGAGGAGAGCGTGCAACAGTGGTGGCAATGTTCCTCCCGTAAACAACAACACCACCGGCGAGATGATGAACGAGGGGATATTTAGAAGCTTTTTGCGGTTCATGCAAAATCGGACGAGGAGACTCGTGTTCAAAACATAGGAGAAATGATAGCAATTCATTCAGGTTGTCACACACAAGCAGATTCAAAGAGTTGGGACCACAGAATTTAAGGAAAGCGAGATCCGATCATGGCGAAACATGGGTCAAGCAAATTACCAAGATATTCGATGTCTTGGGATGCACAGAGAACGAAGGTTCCATTCGCCACCTTTATGTTCCGTGGCGAAAGCGGACTATCATCGGTGGGAGTCGTGAAGCGTACTCCATCCAAATTGCAGGCCAAAGATGTCTTGGGAGACGTTTGAAACTATTTAATGACAAATACTTTCCCGAAAGTGTTCGTCTATATGAAGGAAGTGGAGTTTATTAGATGGAGCAGAACAACATGACGGTGTCTCAGTACGAGGCAAAATTTGCAGAATTATCCAGGTTTGCACCTAATTTGGTGGAAAATGAGGAACGTATGACGCGGATGTTTCTGAAAGGTTTGAAACCCAAGATACGTCAAGATCTCATCTCTCATAAATTTTCTCTCTATTCGGATGTTGTTAATGAGGCTCAATTGTTAGAAGCGAGATAACGAGTACGGTCAACCGAGGTACCACAATCGAGGATCATCTAGGAGATAGCGATCAACAAAACAACAATAATCGGTGGAGAAAGAAAAAGGCGGACAAAATGGTAACCACTCTGGTGGTAATCATGGCCATGAAAATAGAAGAAGCGAGTCGGAGGAGATTTTAAAAGAGGAGATTCAACAACGACCATGTGAAGACAGCAGTTCAAAGAAGAATCGGTTCCAAGGGAGGAGAAACGACCACCCGGTCATATCTTGCTATAAATGCGGAAAAGAGGGACATATCGATCAAGCGCCCACGCGATTCGTGTATGCTATAATTGTGGAAAGGAAGGACATATCGCTTTCGAGATTGCACGTAGCGAAACCTAGTTCAATGGGGGACGGTGACTCAAAAGATCCCGAAAAAGTCAAAGTCAACGGTTCACGGAAGGCGTTTGTTGTGGATCGGTCAAAATGCGAGGAACCCAAACGAGGTAATCACGGGTAAGCTATTTATAAATTCTTGTGAAGTTTATACTTTACTAGAAACTGGGGCTACCCATTCATTTATCTCTCTGCCGCTTGTGCTCAACGCTTAAACTTGACTCAGGAGAAATTAGACTTTGAATTTATCTGTGGAAACTCCGTTAGGAGAAACTTTCATCACATCCACTGTTTATAAATCTTGTCTAATCCATGTTGGCACCCTTATCTTACCTGTTGACCTTATCTCTTTAAAGATACTTGCTTTTGATGTGATTTTAGGGATTGATTGGTTAACTACTCATCATGCCAAAATTGGTTGTTTTCGTAAGGTTGTTAGCTTTCATATTCCTAAACAACCTGTTGTTCGAATTCAAGCAACTAAACCATTAAAATCAACCACTGTCATATCTAATCATAAAGCTATTCGTTTATTAAAAAACGGATGTCAAGCTTTCTTAGCCCATGTTATGGATTTGAATAAAGACACGTCAAAATTGAATAATATTCCTGTTGTTATTAACTTTCCGACGTATTTCAAGAACTTCCCGGCCTACCCCGTAACGTGAAGTTGAATTCTTTATTGACCTTGAACACGGTACAAAGCCCATTTCTAAAACCCCATATCGAATGGCTCCTATTGAACTTCAGAGTTAAAGGTCCAACTACGGTGAGTTGTTAGACATTGGTTTCATTCGCCCTAGTACATCTCCTTGGGGTGCTCCCTGTTTTATTTGTAAAGAAGAAAAGAGCGCGGGAGTATGCGACTTTGTATTGACTATCGGGAATTGAACCATGTCACTATCAAGAATAGGTATCCTCTACCTCGTATTGATGACTTGTTTGACCGATTGCAAGGAGCACAATTCTTTTCAAAATCGATCTTAGATTCGGATATCATCAATTTGAAGATTAGGCGAGGATATTCCAAAGGCGCCTTTTAGAACTCCGGTAGACGGCATTATGAATTCTTAGTTATGTCTTTCGGATTGACTAATGCTCTCGCTGGCTTTCATGGATATGATGAACCGAGTATTCAAAGAGTATTTGGATCGATTCGTTGTTGTCTTTATTGATGACATCCTAATATATTCCAAAAGCCGTGAAGATCATGAGCACCATTTGAAGTTTGGTACTCCAAAGGCTTCGTGAAAACAAGTTTTATGCCAAGTTAAAGAAATGCGAGTTTCGCTTCGAGGAAGTAGCATTTCTTGGGCATATCAGTGTCAAAACATGGAGTATCTGTTGACCGGCCAAGATTGAAGCAATACAAAGTTGGGAGCAACCAAGAAGTCGGTGGATGAAAGCACGTAGCTTTTTGGGCTTATTGGTTATTATCGGAGATTAAGTGGAAGGGTTTTCTCGAATCGCTACTCTCAGTTAACTCATCTAACTTTCGGAAGGATACAAAATTCGTTTGGAAGCGAAGAGTGCGAGAAGAGTTTCAAGAGCTTAAAAGGAGACTTATTTTAAGACTGTTCTAACAATACCATCCGGTTCGGATGGATTTGTTATCTGACGATGCTTGAGCAAAGGGTTAGGATGTGTTCTCATGCAACGTGGGAAAGTCATAGCCTATGCCTCGCGACAACTTAAAGAATATGAGAGGAATTATCCTACTCATGATCTAGAGTTAGCGAAGTCGCTTTTCGCGCTTAAAGATCCGGAGGCACTATCTATATGGAGAGAAAGTGGAGATATATTTAGCACCATAAAAGCCTTAAATATTTCTTCACTCAAAAAAGAACTTAACACGCGGCAATGACGTTGGCTCGAGCTATTGAAAGACTACGACCACACTATTCAATACCATCCCGGAAAAGCTTAACGTAGTAGTAATGCGTTGAGTAGAAGATCATATGCGGGGAATGAGTGCGATGATGTCAAATATACGCATAGAGCCAACTTTAATAGAAAAAGTTAAGGTTCTTCAAGCCACCCAATCTTGAAATGATGCATATGAAGAAGAAAGTACAAGAAGGAGCTATTAGAAGCGAGAATTGATGAAGAAGGAATACTTGAGTCCACTCTGGACTTTGTGTTCCTAACGATTTCGATTTGAAGTACAAGATTATGATGGAGGCACACAATACACCATTTGCAATCCATCCGGAAGTATTAAAATGTATCGTGATCTTGACATACATTTTGGTGGAACAATATGAAGAGAGAGATTGCAAAGTTTATCTCAACATGTTTAACTTGTCAACGTGTAAAGCGCGTAACATCAAGTGCCTAAGGGACCATTGCAACCACTTGAGATTCCGAAATGGAAGTGGGAACACATTACCATGGATTTCGTTACACGGACTTCCCACGGTTTCTCAAGGCATAAATGCTATTTGGGTTATTGTTGATAGATTAACCAAGTCCGCTCATTTCTTGCCAATACGGAGACTTATTCCTTGAACGTCTTGCTCAAATGTACGTAAATGAGATTGTGAGATTGCATGGCATGCCAAGATCCATAGTTTGGATCGTGACCCAAGATTCACTTCAAGATTTTGGGTTAGCTTGCAAAAAGCTATGGGTACGGATTTAAGATTCGATTTAAGCATACCATCCTCAAAATCCGGACGGACAATCAAGAGAGGACTATTCAAACTCTTGAAGATTTATTAAGACTCTGTGTCCTAGACTTCAAGGCGGTTGGGATAAGTATTTACCATTGGTGGAATTCTCCTACACAACATGTGATTATCGAGCAAGTATAGGTGTGGCCCCATTCAAGCATTATATGGACGAAAGTGTCGCTCTCCAATATGTTGGGATGAGGTGGGTGAAGCAACATTGTTGGGACCCGAAGTTAAGACGTATGACTCACCGAAAAGATCCAAATGATTCGACAACGATATAAAAGCAAGACAAGATCGACAAAAGAGTTATGCGGATCTTCATCGAAAGGATGTGGAATTTAGTATAGGGGATCATGTATTGTTGCGTGTTGCCCCATGGAAGGAGTTACAAGATTCGAGAAGAGAGGAAAGCTCAATCCACGATTTATTGGTCCATTTCAAATTCTTGACCGAAAGTAGAAATGTAGCCTATAGACTCGCGTTACCTCAGTATGTCTCGTGTTCATAATGTGTTTCACATATCCTACTATTTCAAATATGTGAAAGACCGAATCACGTTATTGAGTTAGAACCGGACGAGATAGTAGAAGACTTAACGTATGAGGAAGTACATCAAGATCTTGGATAGGAAGGAAGATGTCCTACACTTGACGAAGGTCATACCACAAGTTAAAGTCTTGTGGAGAAACCATCTTATAGAGGAAATGAAATGGGAGTTGGAAGCGGAAATGAAAGCGAGGTATCCTCATCTTTTGAAAACACCAGTATCGTGACGTCAATTTCGAGGACGAAATTTCATAAGGAGGGAGGTTGTAAGATCCCAAATAATTAATAAATGAAATTTAATTTCCTCTAATTATTATTTTGAAATAGTAAGGGTTGATGTGATTAATGTGGATAATTATGTAAAATACGCAAATATTTCAAAATAAGCAAGTGGTTATAAAATATTCATTGTTATTGGGGAATATTCGTTTGGTCGTGGAATATTAACGACAGTAGCACATGCATGACGATATGTGTGGGCCCCATAACTTAAAAGAGATTGGAGGAAGAAAATGACAAATATAAGTTGTTTAAAAATAACTGGCGTAGTTGTTCACTTATTTAATCGTTGGAATACCCTTAAGTGGTAAAAAACACGATGTAATGGCGTTGTTGAAGCAGAAGATTTGCAGTATTGCACCAATTATTGACTCTTACGTAAGAAGGCACTACTCAATAATGGTTCTGATAATTATTTATTCGGTGTTTTATTTTATTGATTCAATAATTCTTTGCGTTGATATTTTATATTGTTGTTGTTTTAATAATTGTCATTACACAATATTTTTCATTGTTAAAACAATAATTCATATTATCCGAATAATATTATTAGATAACATTATTGGCAATGTCTAGAAAGTTACATCTAAGGAGAGGTTTGGTCACCTAATTGCGCGCCAGATAAGGAGAAATTCTTATTGGAAAGCCCTCTTCCCTGAACCGCACTGGGTTGTCAATATTGTGATTCTGTAATATTATTTGTGAATAATTAATTATTGATTCATATGATGAGGAAAATATTGATTTTATGTGGATATAGATGGAGAAAATTTTAATGTGACAATTGTTAAAAATTGAAATTTTATCTTTTTCTGATAAAATAATTCATTTAAATATATATTATTATATTTTAATAATATAATAATGGTGATATTTTTACAACGAATGTGGGATATATGAGTATACGAGGAGGAAGAGTATTTTTATTGCAATAAATATTTAAAACATGTTAAACATGTCATGGACCCCATTTATTAATGAAATTTGATTATAGCCTCTAAAATCACCCGTTTATGGATTTTGGTCAATTTCTGTTGGGAATTTAGAAAACTTTCTTCTGCAAAGTTGTAGAGAATTGGATTTCCTATAAAAACTCATGAGATTCGAATTTTCTGATAAAAGGGCTATTTATTGTGAATTATTGAAGTTCAAGTCTCAAATAATTAATTTTGGAAGTTTAAATTATTTTAAATTAGAAAAACGTTTTTTTATTTTCTTCTAGAAGGTTGGCATGTGTGAATTGCTGAGATTCAGATTTCAAAGAATACGTATAATATTTTTATAAATATTAATATTTTATTAAATTTTTCTGCTTTGGTGTTCTAAGCAATTTCTATAAATAAGTGCTTAGGTTAGAATTGAAAATCACACCGTAAATCAAGTTTTCTCTCTATATTATCGAGCGTATTCTTGTGAGTATTTTGAGTATACTTTGAGTATTGCTATACGGTGAAAGTTCAAGATATAGTCTATATCCAAAGATTAGGTTAAATCTCGATCTTTCGAGGTAAGGGATATATTTTTTTTTTAATGATATTATTTATTCTAATATCATTATGTCAAGTATTGATCTGAACTTTTAATCAAATTTGGAACTTTTAAGTGTCGGGGTTACTATTCACATTATCTAATCGCATTTATTCACGATATCTGATTATTCATTCACGAATCAAGACTATTCATCGAAAAATAAAAATTTTCCTTTTTCGTCTAAAATATCTATTGTGGATACTAGCTTTGATTGTATCCATGTTTTGATCATTCTTGAATTTTACACCACTATGATTATTTTTGAGGTATTTTTGGACGATGGATAAAACAAATCTAATCCTTAATCCTTAATCCTTGTCATTTTGTTTCTTTGGATTCGTTTCTTTAAAAAAAAATATATTTTTCATCATCTTGGTCTTAAATGATGATATTATTGAATATCTTTGGCTGTGTAAGTGCAAAGATGAATGATTTATGATGAATATCTTTGGCCCGTAGTAAAAGATGAATGATTTATGATGAATATCTTTGGCGAGAAGTGCAAAGATGAATGATTTTTGATGAATATCTTTGGCCCGTAGTGCAAAAAGATGAGCAGTGTTTAGATGAACATGACCAAATTGGTGAATGTCCTTGGCACGTAGTGCAAGGATGAATATTTGATCCCAGATATATATTGATTGATGTTTACAGGATAAAATAGGCGATGAACTTTAAAATTCATACATAGAAGATAGTAGTTTGCATTCTCTACTTAACTCTTCTAATGAATTATTATTTTTCATGCGAATATTGATTTAAAACTTGTTGTCTATTGTATTCTATTATATTTTTCCTGTTGAAGACTAACGATAATTTTGTTGTATATTATCTTAGTCATAATATTCTTCTTCTGGCTAGTCGAGCTCACCCTTTTCCTTTTTGTTCTATTTTTCTTCTCGTGGAGGCGAGAATATAAGCAAAAGCAATTAGGCCTGGGGTATGGAATGAAAGTTCTAGGGAGAGTTGTTTAGTAGTCCTCACCATTGTTGTAAAATAATGTATCAATAATTATGATGAGGATTTATTTGTATGTGGATATTATGCAGATGGCAATATCGTATTTAAACTCACAGTTTTACTATTGTAATAATAAAGTTGTAGTTGTTTTACATCTAGTGTATTGACAACTCAGAATGGGGGATGTAGACCTATTTTGGGGGTGTCACAAATACGGCACTATTCATCGAAAAATAAAAATTTTCCCTTTTCGCCTCTAAAATATCTATTGTGGATACTAGCTTTGATTGTATCCATGTTTTGATCATTCTTGAATTTTACACCACTTTGATTATTTTGAGGTATTTTTGGACATGGATAAAATAAAATACTGAATCCTTAATCTTTAATCCTTGTCATTTTGTTTCTTTGGATTCGTTTCTTTTAAAAATATTTTTCATCATCCTCGATCTTAAATGATGATATTATTGAATATCTTTGGCTGCATCTTGCAAAGATGAATGATTTCGATGAATATCTTTGGCAGTAGTGCAAAGATGAAGCAGTGTTTAGATGAACATGACTAATGGTGAATGTCCTTCGGCACGTAAGTGCAAGGATGAATATTTAATTCGGATATATATTGATTGATGTTACAGGGGATAAAAGATAGGCGATGAACTTTTAAATTCATACATAGAAGATAGTAGTTTGCATTCTCTACTTAACTCTTCTAATGAATTATTATTTCCGCTGCGAATATTGATTTAAAACTTGTTGTCTATTATATTCTCTTAGATTTTTTCCCTGTTGAAGACTAATGATAATTTGTTGTATATTATCTTAGTCATAATATTCTTTTGGGCTAATTGAGCTCACCTTTTCCTTTTTGTTCCATTTTTTTCTTCTCGGAGGCGAGAATATAGCGAAGATTTAGGGTGGGTATGGAATGAAGGTTCTAGAGAGAGTTGTTTAGTAGTCCTCACCATTTTTATAAAATAATGTATCAATAAATGTGATGAGAATTTAGTTGAGTATAGATATTGTCTAGAAGATAATATTTGTATTCAAACTCACAGTTTTACTGTTGTAATAATAAAGTTGTAGTTGTTTCTGTACCATGTATTGACAACTCAAAATGGGTGATGTATACCTATTTTGGGGGCGTCACACTATCTATTATGGATACTAGCTTTGATTGTATCCATGTTTTGATCAGTCTTGAATTTTACTCCACTATGATTATTTATGAGGTATTTTTGGACATGGAATAGCTGAAATATGAATCCTTAATATTTATTCTTTTGTCTCACTGGATTCGTTTTCTTTAAAATATTTTTCATCATCCTCAGTCCTAAATGATGATATTACTGAATATCTTTGGCATGTAGTGCAAAGATGAATGATTTTTCGATGAATATCTTTGGCCGTAGTAGTAAAAGTTTGAGCAGTGTTTAGATGAACATGACTAATCGATGAATATCTTTGGCCTGTAGTGCAAAGATGAATATTTAATTTTAGATATATATTGATTGATGTTACAGGGATAAAATATCGACGATGAACTTTTAAATTCATATATAGAAGATAGTAGTTTGCATTTTCTACTTAACTCTTCTAATGAATTATTATTTTCGCTGCGAAGATTGATTTAAAACTGGTTGTCTATTGTATTCTATTAGATTTTTCCCTGTTGAAGACTAACGATAATTTGTTTTATGTTATCTTAGTCATAATATTTTTTACTAGGCTAGTTGAGCTCACCATTTTCCTTTTTGCTCCATTTTTCTTCTCAGGAGGCGAGAATGTAGCGAGTACTAGTCGGGGTATGGAATGAAGGTTCTAGAAAGTCGTTTTAGTAGTCCTAACTATTTTTGTAAAATAATGTATTAATAATTGTAATGAGGACTTATTTGAGTGTGGATATTGTCTAGATGACAATATTTGTATTTAAACTCATAGTTTTTATGTTGTATTAATAAAGTTGTAGTTATTTCTGTACCATGTATTTTGACGACTCAGAATGGGTGTTGTATACCTATTTTGGGGGCGTCACAATATATATATAGGGAGTGGATCAGGTCCGGATTCCCGTATTTTTTTCAAATGCGGACCTTTTTTTTTTTTGCTATTTTTTTTAAACAACTAGAAAAAAAAATTTAATATTTTATGAAACTGAAATTTTTTCATAATACAGTGTTTTGGGTGTGATTTGGATACATTTAACAAAAGCAGTGCGTGATCGCATGCACTGTTTTGTTATATGTATTAAAATCACACCCAAAAACATCGTATATGGAAAAATTTCGCCCAAAAATATTATATATATATTTTTAGTTGTTTACAAAAAATAATATAAAAAAATTACGGACTTTAGATCCGTCCGGACTGGATCCTGGTCCTATATATATATATAGAGATAAAAATGGAGTAAGATAGTAGTGTAACTTTTTAAAGTTACGGTTTACTACGATCGTAAGTGATTTCATTTCTACGATCGTAGAAATAATTTCAGATAGTAAGTGAATTCACTCTACGATCGTAGAAATAATCCATGATCGTAGAGTGAATTCACAAATCGTAGAAGTGATTATTTCTACGATCGTAGAAATGAACTCACTTACGATCGTAATCAAATATAACTTTAAAAAGTTACATGATTATGTCTTCCATATTCTCCATATATATATATATATATATATATATATATATATATATATATATATATATATATATAACTCACACCAGTTATCCCACGACATTGAGTTAATACAAGACAACTAATTCATTGCTGAGCAATGTTACATAAACATCAAAACAGTTCTCCATAAAGAAAAACATTTGTAATAAATACATAGGGGTCCATGCTACACATTTTAGATAAAGCTTTCAATCCAACAAGCTGACATGCTAGTTATTGAGAATTTATAACCTAATTTTTTTTTTGTCATTAATTAAAATCTATTTTATGATGATCAACTTGCATTAACCGAATTGATAGTTTTTTTTTTGTCATAAAATCTATTGCGTGATGATCAACTTGCATTAACAAACTATTTTCCTAACAGTGTCTGGATAATTACAAGTATACATCATAGCAAGCACTTCAAACCTATGAAACGCAAGCAAAGCTCAAGCCAGTTGGTGCTTTTTTTCCGGCTAGATGATAATCAGTTGTTGATATATATATATATATATATATATATATATATATATATATATATATATATATATATAGGTAAAATGGAGACATACTGGCGATCGTAACTTTTAAAATTACACGGTTTACGATCGTAGAGTGAGTGATTTCACTCTACGATCATAGAGTAGCCCCCAGATAGTAGAGATAATTCACTCTATACGATCGTAGAGTAGTCCATGATCGTAGAGTGAATTCACAAATCATAGAGCGACTACTCTACGATCGTAGAGTGAACTCACTTCTACGATCGTGAGCATCAGTGTAACTTTAAAAGTTACACTACTGCACATTCTCCATATTCACACACACACACACACACACATATATATATATATATATATATGGTTCCATCCACAACAAGAAGGTTGTGGAGCAACCCCTTTTTTAGTTTGTTGAATTTATTTTTTTTTTTTTGACTCGGTAGAAATTTCAACAAGTCAAAAAAGGGTTCTTTCCACACAAGAACCTATTCTTATAGATCAGAATCTTATATATATATATATATATATATATATATATATATATATATATATATATATATATATATATATATATATATATATGAGAGGATTATACCAACTGTTGTCTTGGTATATGTATTTATGCTACATTTGAATTGGAATGATGAAAATAGGAATGGAATAAAAAAAATTATGTTTGGTTGCTCCATTGGAATGGAATGGAATGAAACATTCTCATTCTTTCCAAATTTATAAATTTTATTTCTTATGAGAGGGTATGCATGGAATGACTCATTTCGGCTGGAATGAAATGAATCATTCAACTCTCTATTCCATTCTTTCGATCCAAACTTAGCATTAGTCAATGAACCTACCTACTAGCTTCTCATCCTTGGCTCAATACCGAGTCAATAGACTCATTTATATGAGTCAACTCAACATTGTACTTATCCCAATTTCACCTGCATTTTTCCTAGTGTAGTTCTTTACTCAAGCCACACCATATCTAGAATAATATTTATGACAACTCAAGAAGTTATATGGACCACAAAATTGCCTATATACAAAAGTGTTTTTGTAGATCTTTTACAAACACAAACTATTGGTATAAAGAAACTAAAATATATAAACCCCAAGGCACTCAATTGCTGAGCTTGGGGAGAAGTGAAGTTAATTGTAAAATGGGGTATGGGATACAAGTGGTCTTCTGGCTGCATGGTGGGATTTAAGTATGGGACATTGCATATTAATTGGTGTCACTGACTTGCACAAAGTTTCTCCATAACCTTTTGGATATTCTATAATGATGCACAAACTTTGAAAAACACCATAGCCTCTTGATCCACGTACTGATTAATCTCCAATTAATAAATCTACAAAATCGAAGAAGCCAACAAACAATGATTAGATTTCCCCGGAAGATCAGAAACATGGCAGTAGTGTTATATTGTATTGTAATGAAAATCATCAGTTGAGCAGATACATAGTACGTACATAAAACCAAAATCCAGATGCATGGAGTCTTGGATCGATCCCCGGGGGGGTCAACTTTAGATGAATATGCCGTGTAGGATCACCAGTAAAACTACTTCATTAAATCCTTAAGCAGGAATGCAAGGGGCTTAATACGTGCAATGGAAAACTATTTGTTTGATAATTAGCTGAAAGCATCCCTAATTAGTCGGTAGATAACCTTTGTTTTCCAATCTCCTGTAATTTTGGACCCTTCCCTTCAAAACTCTGGCACAAGTCAATTTTTAAAGTCTGGGACTGTGCAGATCTAATAACCACAGATACAATGAAAACCGTCTTTCTTTAAGCTCAAGGCAGCTAGCTTAATTTGGACCACAGCCTTAAGAACGCGACAAACAATTGCCACTTAAGGTGGCAAAATATGATTAGGGAACCATGTGATTTGTTAATCGCATCATTAGGATTAGGATTAAGATCTTGTCGTAAAAATCTCACTACAAAAAGCATCAAGAGTAGGTAACAAAAGTTGAAAATTGTGGATCTGTGATAAGCTGAGGTCAGTGTAAACATGGAAAGATGAATCTGAGCTTTTTAACAGTTACCTATTAATTTGTTTGACTCATAAAGGAAAAGAAAATAAGACCTTAACTGCTCTTAATTGGATCCTACCAAATATTAATCCATGAACAAGAGCCGTTAAGGTCTGGGAGGGAGGGAGGGAGGGATAGCTATGCTATGTTTGAGGCTTGATGTTCCAGCCGCAAACGGGCACACTAGGCAATAGATTTTGTTTTGGGGAATCCAAACTAAAGAGAGTTTTAATAAATCCAAAGGCCACAAATGGGGGAAAGATTTGGTTAGGTGAGTGGGCTTGGCAGGCAGGAGTGTAGACCCCCTAATGGTAGGCAGCTTTTTCTTTTCTATTTTGCGAGTGCTGCCCAAAGGCTCAACTTAAAAAAAGTAGAATCTTGCTAACTTTGTTTGTTGTTTTCTTTTTATAATAAAAAGGATATAATCGATTGGCTTAAGAGGTGTGAAATGATTGGTTTATGAGATGCTTTTTATCTGTCTGTAATCTTTTATCTCTTCCATACTATGATTCAGATATTTTACAGGGGCTTCCAGAAACCTTGCTTAAAACTCAATTGAAAGATACATATTATTTGCATTACCACCATTTTTCTACACAATGTCCAGACTCAGAGGCTATTAAAATTAGTTTAAATTCTGAGGTATTTTCCACCTAGGTCTAAATTCTGGGTTCATCAAGATACTCCTCATTTTTTGCACTTTTCTACTGCTAGCCATATTGCTATTATCATTATTTGGTTTTGGGTTGTGTTCAGTAAATTAAACTTGGTGCTTTTAAAACTATCTTCCCGCACCCACCAACCTGGCTAAACAATACAGTTCTTCCTCCGCCTCAAAGCTCAAAAGCTTCAAGTAGAACATAAAAGTTGCACTAGATGTGTTGCACAATCAGTAATGTAAATAACTTCAAGGCTCACAAGTAAACCAAAAATTGATATATTTCTTCATTTTCTTCGTAAAGAATATTTGATGGGTACAACATAACCCTACAACAAATGCTTATCATACAACATGAAAAAGAACGCAGCAACTAGTCTACATATGTGACCTCACGCATCAGTAAAAGCCCAAAATCTTCCACCACAGAGAACCAACTAATCCCCATATTGTAATGTTTGTAACGGCCATCACCATACCCAATTTAAAAACATCCAGAAGTTGTACATAACCCGCTGCCATACAAAAAGAAGAAATGATGTCAGAGAAAAAATAAATAAAAATCTTGAGAAGACCTAAAGAATGATGATCTGTTTGACTGCACATGAACGGATTCCAAAGGATTTAGAATAAGTAAAATATATATTTTTATACGTGTACATATATATCACTACAAAATATATATGTGATAACTGGATCATGCCTTCATTGAAATCATCTTTTTTGCAAGACAAGCATCTAACTAACAGAACACAGAGAAAAAGATCCCAATGCCAGTAAATATCTTAATTTCCATAAAGGATTAGCAAAAAAAACAATTTAAAATAAGGGCGGTGATAGTACTTTTCCTTCCAAGCAAACTTTCTACAACTAATACAATGTTTTCTAGGTGGTTACATGTACAAATTTTAGAGATCATTTGCATAATTAAATGTTTAAGTTATACTAGTATGTTACTAGAAAAGGGGACCTAAGTGTTTAAATTTTGGAGTGGCTTCAAAACAATATAATTCTTACATAGAGGAACAACACATAATCCTCTTAATAGAATCTGCAACCCCTATTCTAAGACAAACCTCCTCCATTGTGCTACGACACACTAGCTCTTACCTAACCAAGTAATTCCTAATATCTTCTGCAGTTCCTATAGGAAAAGGACAAATAATAAATATTCTACAAGCAAGTTTGGCTCAAGGTTATCCGTCCCCCAAAAGGGAAAAGAAGGCACCATTTAAATTTCAAGCAATCCAATCTATAACATTTACTCAATAATCAGATCTTAATAATAGTAAGACTGCAACGCTGGATGACCCCCATGATAGGTCAAAGGATGGGACTGCACCTCACACCCAACAAATTAGTCAAGCCTATCAAAAGAGTGATCCACATAAAAGCCCAATAAGCTACACTTATAGAGAGGTTTGCCTTAAGGCCAGAATTACTTCGGAAATTGGAAAAATAGACTTGACATTTTTAAGACCTTGAACTACCTCTATTAAGAAGAGCATCGTATTATCAGCATGTTGAAGGTGAGAAACTTTAAAATTCTCTCTTCCTACCACAGCCTCAATTAGGCAATGAGCACAACCTCCTAGCTCTTACTTAACTTTCTGTTCAACATATCAACCACCAAAGTAAACAGGACTTTGTATTCCCCAATCTCAGTTTCCTAGAAGTCTTTAACCATGACTAGACTCACCATTGACAAACTCCGAAATGAGATGAAGAAAGAGAACCTACACCCAAAAAAAAAAAAAAAAAAAAAAAAAAAAGAAAACTGCCTCTAACCAGAATTGCTTTTGGGGGAAGAAAATATAAACAAAACCGAAGGAACAATGTAATGCAATTCAAATGACTGGTATGAGGAAAAAAGACACATGGCAGAGGGGAAAAGGAAGTACCTCCACAGTATACAGCAGCCTGACCACTGCTATAATGTGTCAGGGCACCAAAAAGATTGGTATTGAAAGCTAAAGCCAGGGCTGCCAGAAGACCAGGAATTTTATATGCCAAGAGCATCCCAAGAAACGCAGAGTACAGAGCCCCTACATGGGCAGTTTGACTAGCAAACAAATAATGAATGAAGAAATATGTTGCCTGAAGGATAAGAAATGCAGCTGGCCGGCTCAGTGACAGAGATCTGAGGGAGTTGCCCACAGAATCAGACATCCAGGGTATAATACCAAGTTTTGTCAGTTGGCTTGCCATTCCCACTAAAACCCCAAACCAAGCCAAGGTATCCCAAGCTGACTTTTCACTTAAGCAATCATCCCAATCAAGTACTCCCAATAGCAGAAGAATTGATAAGCCTAGCATTGCTGAAACAACATTGGCTACACCAAGCGCCTCTCTGCACATAGATCAAGATTCATAAATATTTTTCTCATATCATATTGATAAACCACAGAAGCAAATGAGTATTTTTACTGTGAGTCCCACAACTCACTTAAAGTTGGCAACTTACGCAGCTAGGAAACTCAATTCTCCAGCCAGCTTTAGTTCGCATTTTGTAAGGTGGTTGTTTTTTACATATTCAAAAGAATGTAAGGAAAATTGTCTTCTCTCTCTTTTTGTCTGTATTAAAATATTCCTTCCATCCCAAAATGAAAATCCTATTCATTTTTGAATTTTTCTTAGCCATAGTAAGGTTTGTAATAGTCACATTTGGGTGCTTTTTTTTTTGGGATAAATTATGTTAATATTAAATTTCAAAAGTAAGTCTTATTTGGGAAAAACCTTTAGGGAAAATGTCTCAAGTCTAACAAACCATAATTAACAGACAAAGGAGTCAAAAGTGAAGTGAAACTCTATTTAGGATAGGGGTAGTACTAGAAATATATGGTTGGCATACAACCTCTTTTGCTTGTTTGCTTCATGCATGTTTGGTAGCTTAGGAACAACATAGAAAAATTCTCTTATTATGTTTGGTTTGGTTTGTTTCCAATATATTTCAATGTTCTAAAAGTCGCTAGGCGGGAGGCGGGCAGCTGGGGGCCTAGCGCCTAGGAGGCCTAGGCGGGATTTTTTATTTTAAGCCAATTTTAATATTTTATCTTACATTTATCGAAACAAAACAATAATATAAAACAAAACAATCTATAATAAAGATAATAAAGGTTTTTGCTTAAAGTTCAAACACATATCCATATTACTAATATCAAAATTCAAACACAAACATGCAATTATTCAAAATTCAAACATATTTTTAACGTATTAGTTTTATTCATAAACAAGATTATTATTAAATAATAAAATTTAAAATTTCAAGAATTTAATTCAATATTAAAACTTAAGAAACTAAACATAAATTTAAGAATTATATTGAATTAAACTAAAAATTACAAATGTATCATCATTTATATAATTTGAAGTTGGTAGAAGTTCAAAAAATTACAACTATAATAAAATTATCCATTTTGACTTATATTGTTCACTTCTTCTTGTGATTTGATATGCTACAACCTTTATTATGAATATGATAAATCATTAGAAAAATAAATATATCAAGATCTGGTTTGGGTAGTTATTAAAAAGAAAAATCTCTCCGCCTAGACCCTACCTAGTCCTCGCCTAATTTCCTGGAGGAATTTTTTTACCGTCTTGGACCTAGGTGAGGCGCCAGGAGGGCCTAGGGATTAGGCGGGGTGCCAAGGGGGGACCTAGCGCCTAGGCGGAGATTTTTAGAACATTGATATATTTTATTTTTAGAACACTGATATATTTTTTACAGAAAGAGAAAAAACAGAGACATATAACCAAACATTTCTTTGTGGTGTAGAATTTCTATAATCAAAAAATGAAAAGCAAATGGCTCCCAAAACTAATCACCAAACAACTCGTGAGACTAAACATTGGTTGCAACAATCTTTATCTTCAGCACCATATCTTAAACAAAATGACTAGTAACCATAATATTTTTGGCTCCCTCCCAGAGCTGGCCTTGGCCTAGGGCTACCAGGGCTATAGCCCTGGACCCAAAGCTGAAGGGGGCCCAAATTTTTTTAAAACATGGTGATGTTTTTGATGTTGATGCAACATGTGTAATTAAAATAAACAAATAAATTCTAAATAAAAATATGAAAGAAATCATTAGTCTTTAATAAATAAATAAAAATGATCAATTTTATCATATTTTGTTTGTATATATATAATTACATTCTTTTATATTTAAGACTATTATTTAATTTCTTATTAAGAATGATGGAACCCCTTTTTCTTTATTTGTTATGAATTAATTTTCGTTCCAAAATTAAGATACATTTAGACTTATTGAAATTAATTTGATTTTTTTGGGGAAAAAAAGTAATATACTTTCGTTTAAGTTTTGAAAATAACAAATATAATTATTATTGATATTTTATAGTTAGTTTACAATTGTTGTGTTTGTATTAATAATAAATAATTTTCTACTTATTTTGAATTTTAAAATTTATAATTATATTTTAAAAAATTAAGGTACATTATTAATTTTGGTAGTAATTTTAAGGAATTGTTAAGAGTTTGTGACCAAACACACTGCAAAATGTGTGTACGAGCGAGGTAAATAAATAAATCGCGTTTTAAATAAACAAATAAAACTTTTAAATGTATTTATAATTTTTAGATTTTTTTTTATTTTAAAATGCACTAAACATAAACAAAGTCCTAAACCGTATAGAAGAAGAAGGGACGGAGGAGAACAAAGTTGAGAAGCCAACCACAGTTGTTCCACAAAGTTCTTATGTGAATTGAAAAGTTCTTGTGTGAATATTGAAAATGCTTTAAAACATGGTGGTGTTTCTGATGTTGATGCAAGAGATTTATTTTCAGAATTACAGGTGTTGCAAGTGATGTTACCAAAAGAAGCATATGAAACAGATAAACCATGGACATCCATTAAAATTCTTGAGTTTGTAAAGAGTGTGAATATGTTTCCTAATGTAATGGTTGCTTATAGGGTATTATTGACTATACCTATGGCTGTGGCATATGCTGAAAGAAGTTTTTCTAAATTAAAATTATTGAAATCTTACTTGCGGACCACCATGACTCAAGATAGGCTAAATGGATTAGCGATATTATGCATTGAAAAGGATATGTTAGAAAACATTAACTATGATAGTATAATTGATGATTTTGCATCTAAAAGTGCAACAAGAAGACATTTTAAATCATGTTTTGTGATTCAGAATTCATTACTATTTTTTTTTGTAGGTAAATGTGATGATTCTTTGCTTCGATTAATTGTGGAGGATGAAAAGAAGATTGATCAAATCAAGAAATACTTATGGAGATTCGGGAGGAAGCATGTAGACTCAATTATGTAGTTTTCGTTTTTTAATGCAATGTTTACAATCCGGGATATTTTTTTCCTTTATTTGGGGTTTTGTCCTATTGGGTTTTCCCCAAACAAGGTTTTAATGAGGCCCCAAAGTGTTCTTCCTTATCTTTTGTAAATTCTTATAATTTTAATAAAATTAATTAGTTGATAATTTATTTTTTTGTTTAATTTGTATAAAGGGGTACACTTGAGAAAATTTGCTCTGGGCCTTAGAAAACCCAGGATCGACTCTGCTCCCTCCTGGACAACTAAATATGCAGCGATATACAGATTGGATTAATTATCAAAGAGCAAACCATATATCAATAACTAGAACAGCCTATCAAAATCATACTCAATTTGACCTCGTACATTCATTTAAGTCATTGGCTATATTCAGCGTCAGCGTTCAAAATCCTAATGAACATTTTTTAGTGGTGTCTAACTAACATAAAGCCTTTAGAATAGGATTGAAATGAGCCTCAAAGGGTTATATGATCATTCCAACCTCTCTAACTAAGGCTATGGATAAGACAATGACGTAGAGAAAGTTCCACAGGGGAAGACATCCATCAGAGATGGAAGATACTAGTTGATGAGGTGCTTTACAGCCATAAAAGGCTGGAATTCAGATTGGAAAAGGAAATAAAAAATCGACTCCAATAATGTGCTGCAAATAATTGATCTAAAACTCAGAGAATAAGACCATTTTTTATGCGTAAATGAAACATATCAAAATCTTAGGAGCTGTTTGACTGACCTTAAATCCATCAGTAGAGAGACTCACGAGTTTCTATAAGGAAGATCATTCATACTTTAAAAACACACATTTAGAAACAAATATGAAACCAAAGTCAACTCGGTGACCATTAACCGATAGGACCATGGGTGGCATAGCCAGGTCACCCATCTGGACTTCCAGACGTCCAAGCGCACTGTGCACCTCTATTTTAATACTGAACAGAAAAATAAGTAATAAAAATTGAATAACCTAACCAGCATAATAAACTTTTCTAAGAGGAGCTAACATGAAATATTTCCTGAACCCTTCCACTCAAAGCTAAACAAATCTCGAGGCACTTCACACAATCTAAACAACAAAAATAACCAAAGTTTTGATCTAGATTAAGTCACCACTGTTATCACATTAATGCTCTACTAGTCTGGAACCTATAAGTATGTTGATTAGGTACTATCATAAAAAGGAAAGGTGACTACACAAACAAAGATTGAACTTAAGCATACCCAGATATCCACAATGCAACTGTGACAAGCATGGTGACAAGCATAATCCATTCATTCCTTGTAACAGGACCCATCTGATCCAGTTTACTAGTGGCCATGTGAGGAGCATCTGGTGTGTGCTTTATTTGTGGAGGAAAAATCTTATATACCATAAATGGAGTGACTAGAAGAGATATTAGTGCAGGTAAACTGGCACCCTTGAACCAAGTAACCCATTTAGCTGAAATTTTAACACCAAGGCTCTCAGCAAATTTGAGACACAGCAGGTTTTGAGCTGCAGCAGTCAAGAAAAGAGCACTTGAGCTACTTGATGACTGTCACATATCAACAAAAGAAACGTACCAAATATAAAGATATGATAATGAGATAGGAATTAGCTATGACACAACCAACATATAAAATGATTTAAAAGTAGGATTTTTATTGAATAGCAAGAGTGACGAATTTGTAATGGCGTGAAATATAGCATAAAGCCATAAACATATAGGGACCTTTTTTTTGTTATTAAATTAGAAAATCTATATACGTTTCTTTATATCAATATGAGACCATCTTTCAACATACGACCTACAAATAAACTACCAATATAATTGTTGCACCATAAACAGGAAGATATGGAGTATCAAATGATATCTCACAATCAAAAGTGATTTTGCAATTTGACTAGAACAAATGATGTATATGATAATTTCAAATGGACTTACAAAGTGTTAATAAAGACCCAAATTTATTATTCTGATAGCAAATGCAATACATGCTCCACAAACTTTGCCAGAATCACTACTTATGACAAATCAGCAGGACCTCTAACCTCCCTTCTTTTCTGCTCACTCATAGGGGTCTGGATCCCAACAAATCAATACTTATATATAAATACACATAAATGATTACATCATCAAATCATATCAATTGAAAAAATATATAAGTACACATAAATGATATCATCATCAAATCAAATCAATTGGAAAAATAGTTGAGTCCACTCTTAATTAATTAAGTGAGTTAACTCACTTAATTTGATAACTCATATGGGTTAAATTAAGTCGATTCCATCTTCCTTTTCCATTCAATCGACATCTTCCTCTTCCATATCCCAGTTGATGAACCACACACACATACAGCTACATACAAATTAAAACAGAGAGAAATAACAAATCAAAGTTCTCATCTTTGTCCCTCTTCAACCCTTCACCTTCCTTCTCTCAAGCCTTCAATTTCATCAAAAACTCCGAGTTCTACTCTCCTCCTCCGGTGTCGGCCCCGCCGCCTTCCGCCTCTTCTCAGCCGCCCAACTCCACTCCTGGCTCTTCAAGGTATCTCTCCATCGCCCAACTCCACTCTTGGCTCTTCAAGGTATCTCTCTATATAAATATATGTGTATTTGTAATTTATGTATTGTGTGTAAAAATTTGGTAAATTAGGGTTTATTTGTTTCTCTGTTTTTCTCTCTATATATGTATGTATAGGCACATATACATATGTGTGTATGTATGGTATTTGATTGATTAACATGTATAATTACGTTAAGCGAAAATGGGTATTGACATTGAAGTCCGTTTATTTGAATTTTTCTACTTCTTACTAACAAAATGCTGCACTGAAACTTTCAATTTTGCTTTTTTACAATTTGATATCGTGACAAAGATTATGCTCATTCTTAATTTTATTATTTTTATTTTTAATTCCATCAGTGTCTAGATAATAAAATTGGTTATATATATACACAAATTCTCTCCGTGATTTACTTTTTTCTTCATGAATTTATTCAAAAATGTATTGGGTATGTCATTTGGGATTATTTGTTCAAAAATGAATGGGTATGTGTTTTGGGTGGTTTTTCTTCATGAAAATTGGACATGTGATTTGGGTTCTTTCTTCATGAATTTATTCTAAATAACAAATTAGGGTCTTTGATATGGGATTTCTATTTTGTATTACTACTTTAAGAATTCATAATTTGAGTGAAATCTTAAGAATTTCCAAAATTATTCATATAGCATTGTTACTTAATTCGGTTGGTTAGTGCATTTCAACTGTTTGATTGATGTTCTTATGCTTTAATGAATGTATTTTTGTTAGATATATATTCAGGTTTAGGTTAGTCAAACTAGCTTGTGCATTGCACGGGCTATCAACTAGTAAATATACAAATACAGATAAAAATTGCATGATCTTCATCAATTATCACTAATTTGGGATAGTTAAAATCTAAAGTACAAACCAAATCTATTACTCCCTAATAAAATTTGAAAATTGTTAAATTCACAAAAGAAAATGTTATTTCCACACAAAAGTGTTGTTATAACCGTCGTTATACATTTACAGCGACACTTTTGTTGTGAAAATAACAAAAAGTGTTGTGAATTAAACAATTCTCAAAAATTTAAACAAGAGATTATTGACCATGGTACCTGGGCCACACCGAAGAAAAAACAAAACACCCATTATTACAAGTTGTAGTTGATGATCCAAAAAAATTCACTTAATGCAATTCCAAAATGTTCAACCATTTATGCTTTAATAATCAACCACACTTCCTCAATTTCCGATAAGACACTCTACTTTTAAAAGATAAGCTTGGTTCGATCCATTTTCATTACTGGTATAATAATTAAGAAAGTGGACCCTCTTAGTCTAAATTTAGATTGTCTATATGCCATTCTTATTCTAATTTTAGAAATTGGACTTTCTATTAGGGGCATACGAAAATAAAATCAACCACCAAAAAATCACAATAATTTTTCAGTTCATTTTCGAACACAATAGAATCATACTGACCTGAAACTGGGACTGAATAAGATAAGCCCCAAGCTTCCTAGCAGAACCATCTTTCGGCATACTATCAGCAGACATCGCCAGTGACTTAATAATCGGCAAAAATATTCCACCGGCCCTCGCCGTGGAGCTCGGCATCGCCGGAGCAATAATCGCTTCGCTCAAAGCCAAGCCGTAGGCCAGCCCTAACGTACTCTTCCCCAGCCACTTGACAAAATACAAGGCAATACGATCACCCAGTCCCGTTTTCATAAATCCTCGGGAAAAGAAAAACGAAGTCACAATTAGCCAAATCACTTCGTTAGTGAAGACGCTGAACGCGGCGGAGAATGGAAGTGTATCTGTAATTACTACGAGGGTTAGGCAAGTGAAAGCCCACGCGCCTACCGGCAATGGACTTAAGATGAGTCCGGCAATGGTGGTTAGGAATATGGCGAATAATTGCCAGGCTTGTGTTGTGACTCCGGCGGGTTTTGGGACGGCGAAACGGATTAGGATGCCTACGGATAGGGAGATTGCTAGTGGAATTAGTTTTGCGCCTTGCCATCGGCGTTTTGGGTTGATTAAATGATCGGGGGAGAGAGGATTCGGTGTTTGGGGCTGGTGGTGGCGCGGTGACGCCAGGATGGTAATCTCGGTGGCGGTGCTGGTGCTGGGGATTGTAGCGGTGGTACTGGAAGTAGTGGGAGTGGTGATGGAAAAAGGGTGCATTTTGGGTGGATTTTGGATATTTTAATTCGATCGCTATTTGAATTAGTGGCGGGTATCAAATAGTGAATACCCTGTCTTTCTTTTGAGTTTTAATTCGTACAGAAAATGGTGTCTTTGATTTTTTTAATAGAAAAAAAATTGTTTTTGGATTTTAATTAGAGAAGAAAATAAAATATATTTTGAGTCAGTTTTTTATTATTATTATTTTACGGATAATGCCTCGGATATTAATTAAAATCCCAAAATAATACCGTAATTTGTCAAAATAAAGTTAAGTTTCCATAAAATAGCTTTTGGAATAGTAACTTTAAATATATTCAATATTCATTACAATCATATCATCGACTTCATATTATTTAAATAATTTTTTATATCCAAATATGATTTGTAAGAAAATTCATAAGAAGAATACTTTCAACTATTCGATCCAAACAGAAAGGGACAAATTCAATCGACTCAAGTAAGCTAATAACAATCGCGGGTTGTATTGTTTTGTAGCAGCAAACACGAAATTTGGTACTTGGCCATAAGTGGGACCGAGTTAAGTGGAGGTTGCGGGCGGCCATTGTCCCCCAACATTTTAAAAAATTTTAAATACTAAGATTTATCTACTTGTTTGATTAATTTGAATTTCTTTTTAGTGGACTTTCATTATTTTTTTGTTTGCTGAAAAATCTCAGTTATTCTTATTCATAATGAATGAATGGTTAACTCTAGTTCAACTCATGTTATTTTTATTTGGACAATCATGTAATTTTTCTTAGTTGTGGTGATATAGTGGTCAAATTGTCCAAATTAGCATGCCCTTTTTACCTATACCTTGTATTTCAATTGTTTTTTTCTCTGACTCTGAATTGTGTATATGAGTATATATATATATTATGTATGTGCAGAAACAAATTGGGGTTTAAAATTGTTGATATGATGAGTTATCAATTCGATCTATGTTTGTTTATGTGTTATAATATATTTTGTAATGGTGAACGAATATATATTTTTTGACCCTCCTATGGGCTAATTAAATATATATATTAAATATAACATGTTTATGTATAATTCTACGTATTTACTACATCTCGTGAGTTTTTAGATGAGATGATATGCACATAAATATATTCTCAATTTATTTAACAATTTTTTATTAACAGTGTGCGGTTTATTACGAGGCAATCGATATTTTCACACGATATGACCCACATATGAACCATAGTTGAGAGAACTGTCGGAATTTAACAACAATACTAAATTCATTTTTCCAAATTATCCTCAGCTACCCACTAACACTCGTCTCGGGAGTGATTAGCATGAAATTAATTTTGGTCAATTAATCAATACATTGTTTACACTGTATTGATCAATTGACCAACTTACTGTGAAATTAAATTTATGATAACCAGATCCTTCTGCCTCCTCAATCCTCATCCTCCTGCTCTTCCAATTTCCTCTCCCCTCACTCATTATTGGCCTAGTTTTTTTAAAAAAAACTCCCAATTTCGATTTCTGTAATTTTCGGCGGCAATAATGACTTCTCATCTCGTCTTTCCAACTCACCATTCTCACTCGAGGTATATCACTCACCATTTTCTTGGGGTTTTGATATGCTTGAATTTGTTTGCTTTTGACTTGCCCATCTTTATTCTGGTTTTGGTAGATCTAAGATGGGTATTTTTTTTATATTTGTATTTTGGGTGCTCTAGTTTTAATGTGTATTGGGCATCATTGAGATTTAAGTCTCCTGAAATTTGTACCTTGTGGGATCAATTTTTTCTTGAAATTTGTGGCTTATAGGATCAACTACACTACACATTTAGTTAGAAATTTATCCGTGTTGGGGTGATTATCAAACAAGATTGTTGTTCCCTTAAATAAGAAGACAGTTTGAATTTTTTATCCCCTAAGAACAGCAAACTTGCTAGCAACTCTTACTCTCACTCAAGTCATCTATATTCATAAAAACATTTAATTATGAAGCTTATGGTTTAATTGAAAGATGATGGTTACTCATTTTACTCTTTTCTGAAATACAGGAGATAAGATGGAAGAATTATTTTGTATTTCTCTTCTATACTGATACAATTACATGTATATATATATACACCAATGATGCACAGAAATCCTCTAAACTAGGACAGATTACAGATTGATATGAATAGATCTGATTTTTGGGTTTAAAATTAAACCCAAAAATACACCGTTGCAAGTGGCCACAATCTTATTTTTGGGTTTGAAATTAAGAAAAATTCATTAAATGACTGCACAATCTGTATAATGATAATCTCCCTAGATTATGCATGTTTTCAGTTCTAATATGACTCACATATTTCTACCATCTGCAGACTCTAGTATCTGTCAAAAAAAATCTAATAAATATAGTGTAATGATTTTTCAACTTCCTAGTTCCAAACATATCCTTGAATCAGCAAACTTGCTAGTTTGCCTGAATCATAAAAACATTTAATTTGCTTCTTATGCATTCGTTCTTACACGCTCGAGCCTCGTATACAACATCACAGAAGTCGTCCTACGGGGTCAAAGAATAAGAAGATTACGGCTGTGTTTATTTAAGTCTGAATGCCTCTTAATAGATGTATTCGGTCAGAGGCTAAATTTATTTTGCTTTATATTATTATTTTGTTTGGATAAATGTAAGATAAACTATTATAATCGACTTAAAATTAAAAATCCCGCCTAGTCCCCGCCCAGGCCCCCTAGGCGCTAGGCCCCCCTCGGCCGCCCGCCTCCCGCCTAGCGCGTTTTAGAACATTGGGCACATCTGAATGAGTTTATATTTTTTTAGACAAAAATAAATTCTTTAATATTACAAAATTCCTACAATATCCCTCTAATAAAATAGACAAATTAAAGAACAAAGAAACAGACGTGGAGATCGGTCTTGGCCGCAAGACGATTCTGATGGCTTTTCCTTCTTTGGTCGCCATTGATAAAGATCGAGAAATCAGAGCTAATCAAAAACAGGGGAAATTTGGGCTGGGCTCTAATCTTATTGAATCGGTCCGTTCGGGTGGATTTGTGCATCCTAACGTTCATTGGCAGAGAAGTAAAACTTCTCTCTTTCTTCTTTCTCTATAAAGGAACCGAAAAGACACAGGAGAGAGAAATGTTATTACTTGATTTTTTATTTTTATTAAACCAAATCACAATCACTTGCCAACAAAATCAAACTGTCCCACACAAATGAGATGAGATCAGACCTAACTCCCATAAAAGCTACAAAATAAGCAAATACCCAAAAAGTCGTAGCAAGAGAATAAGCAAAAGAAACTGAAATAAAAACCATCTTACCTGATCGATGCAGAAATGTACGTGCATGTGAGGAAGAAAAAAGACAATGACCCAACAGCCATGGGCGGACCCAGAGTAGGGGCAGGAGGGCACATGCCCCCACTGGTTTTTTACTTCTTCATATATATATACACTAGTATATGCCCCTGCCTACAGGCACGGCGTAAAAAAAATGAAATTAAAATTCAAAAAATATTATATTACTTAAAGACACATACCACCACAATTCACCATACTATTATTGAACAATTAATACATACTCAATCATCAACACATATTCAACTACCAAAACATCGAAATTACTTAAGATTAATTCAAAAAAAAAAATAGGTAGAATTTTCTTTAAAAATAGATATCTAAAAAATTCTAAACATGTCTACAAAGTTTGTCTAAACCTGTATAATTAGATAACTTTACAAAAGACGTAACGGGCAAAATATACACATCAAGCTAGTTGCTACTAATTTTAAAAAATTTCAACAAAGTTTCCTTTAAAAATAGACATCCAGACAAATATAAACATGTCTATAAAACTTACAATCATCCATACATATCCAAACCACCAGAAAAATAATCATTTCATACCCAAAATCATCATAACCGTGTATAATTAATTAACTTTACAAAATACGGATCCAAAAAAATACATACATGAAGAAATTAAATCACACTCAATCATCAACACATCCAACCACCAAAACATAAAGTTAGTTGCTACTAATTTCAAAAAAATTCGACAGAGTTTCCTTTAAAAATAGATATCCAGAAAAATCTAAACCTATTTACAAAACTTACAATCATCCATACATATCCAAATCACCAAAAAAATCAACATTCCATACCCAAAATCATCATAACCAAGTATAATTAGCTAAATTTACAAAAGGCGGAACACAAAAAATACATACATACAGAAAATAGAGAAACAACATGTTGAGCATAAAATCCTTACTTTTACAAAATTACACCAAGTATATTATTTACAGCTTACATCATGTATTCTTCAATATATACCTGAAATTTAAAAATTATCGAAATATGTGAGTCAGAATAAAACAATTGTAAATCCAAAACATAAGACCCCTTACTTTACCCTGAATTATCTAAAAAACAAATGAGCACACATATTTGTATGTAGTGGGAATGAATTAGTTTGATATAAGTAAGAATTTAGAGAGATTGTAACAAATAATCAATTTTTTAAAGAAAAGATATGGACTTACAATCAAATAAAGTTTTCTTAGTACTATTTCAACAAACGGTTCATTTGCTTAATGATTTAAATCATAAATTTGTATTGGTGGCAGTATAATGGTGTGTGAGCTTGATTTGCGAGTGTTTAATTGGTTACAGTTATGTGTGTGTTTGTGTATATATTATGTGTGTTGTGTGTCTGCATGAGAAGTAGATAAATATAGTCTTAGTAAGAGAGACTTTCACACCTAGACAATTATTTGGTCAGTGGTAGGTTAGTAATCGCCAAAGGTGGACATGTCAGTACTGGATTGCAAATCATTTAACTCTCTTAAATGTCTTTTTCATCCCTTTAAACCTTCTCTTCATCAATATCCTTAATGTCCTCGTATCAATACGAACACACCTTGCCCAATGAGGAGAATGCACAACCACCTATATTATTTACATCTATAATAAAATTAACACTATTTATAATATAGGAATAGTAAAGTTATTTTGATGCAGTGACATAAAAGTAGATTTACCTGATTACGTCGGCCCCATCCACAAAGATCCATTGTATATATTCTATTGTTCTCGTTGACAAATTCACTCCAATCCTACATAGAATGAACCTCATTGTAAAATTAAAAGTTGAAATGTTGAAAAGATTACATAATTTAGTAGAAATAAACTTGTTTAAACTATACCATTTAATTGTTGTAAGAATATCATAATAAAACTTCTAGGTAAACAATATTTGTTGTGCAATTCGACCCATCTTCCGGAAGGAGGACAGTTATACGATCCGCAGATGTGCATCTAGATAGTGCCACATAAAGGTGTCCATGACTAAAAATAGGTATTCGCAAATCAATCCCAACGAACTTGACAGATTGTCCCTGGGCTTTATTGATTGTCATAGCATAAGTTAATCGGATAAGAAACTGACGTCTTGTCATTCAAAAAGGCAAGTCCAAAGATGTTGGTGTCAATGATATTCTTGGAATGAAGACTAAATTGCCAATTTTAACTCCATTTAATATCCGAGCTTCGATTACCCTTGATGCACATCTAACAACCATCAATCGCGTGCCATTACAAAGTCCATCTTTCGGTGTAATATTTCATAACAACATTATTGGGCATCCAACTTTCAACTCCAATTTGAACGGTGGCAACCCTGAAGGATTCAGGGAGTTTAAGTACTCGTTAGGATATCGATTCCTAATGGTCTGATCAAGCTCATCACCTTCAGACATTTTATCTGCAGCTAAAAAAGTAATTGTTTCTATCGGAGTAATATTCAGTGCTGCAACATTTATATCACCGACGTCGTCATTGCGAGCAGATAGAATTGTTCGTTCAGTGAGAAAGGTTGGAGTCACTATACCAATCACATCCAATTGTGGATATATTCTAAATATCAATTCATTTAGATTATGACATCGGTTTATTGTAGATGGAAGTTGCACAATTTCTTGTGGATTGGTCCCAATCTACAGAACGAAAGTATAATTATTCACAAAATGAGATTTAATTCAAAGTATCATGTTATAAAAATTCAATTTAAGGTTGAATAAAATATTACTTCCATCAAGAATTGAGCCACAGTAACAAAAACATGTCCATAGCTACGCAATTTGGTTGCAATGGTATTGTACAAAAATGTTTTTCCATCCCAAAGACCTCCACTCAAAAAAAAAAAAAGTAGTTCTTTATGTTTTTCACATACTGAGACAGCATGACAAAGATATAAGCGTTAAGTTGTGCATCATTAAGTCTGTCAACATTAATTTGTGCATTAGACTGTTGTGCTTCATTCTCAAGTTGTTGATGCTCAAAAAGTAATCTATTTCTAACTATTGCATTCCAATTTCTAGTTGGTTGTGGCATGGGTGGAAAGTCAACTAAACTCTTGCCCGACTCATGGAGCAATTGATTTATCAAATATAAGCTATAATCTTCAATATGATCATCGGTTGATTCAAAATATCAAACATAATACTGAATCTCGTGTCTTAAATCATCACATATATGTGCTGAGAATTGCTTCCACAATTCAAATGGATGCAATGGAAAGCATTCCGTTAGAATTATAACAAATAGTCTCTTCAATTGGTATCCCGTTCTCATAATTACAGCCCCTTGAAGACATTGTATCCATTCTTCATCATCTTCAAGAAGTCCTCTTGTAACACTTGATTTAGGGCTAGCAAAGTACATTCTACCAATTGTATAACCCCTTTGCTTGGAGTCCATTTATTGATAGACTTGTTCCAAACAAATTTTTTTGGAAATTCCTGATAAGTTAATACACGGGCAGATTCATTTGTAGCGCAACAATCAAAAAAGCCAGTTAGAGTTGTTTTTTGATGTGCACCTCAAGAAAGGATCGTATCAAAAGATTCAGCAGGGTTAAAGACCACACGATGCATCCCAGGCAAATGAAGTGCCAATCTTACAACTGAAGGAATCTCTTCATATAAAGGATTACCAAACAATCGCCACGCAACTTCTGGAGGTCCAATATACCTAGCATCAAGATTTTGTTGGATCTCATTAATTCCTCCAAGTACCATTGTTGCGCGATCATGTCCTTTATAAATATACTTGTGAATGTATTTTACACATTTAACTCCTGCACAAACTTCAACATTGATATGACAATTGAACATTCTTGATAAATACGGATTATGTGGCACAACGTCTCTATTATCAATTTCTTGCCCCCTCACGATGTACTTCTGACCAGTATTACGACGACGATAGACATGATATCCATCAGAGTCCATACTTGTTGATTCAACAAATGATCGAGGGTACCGCTTGGTACACACCCCATTTTCCATACATGGTGCTTGTGGATTTCGAGCACCACATGGTCCGTGTACCATGCAACCTATAATTGTTTCAAAAAGCAATGGGTTAGTTTGACAATCCATAAATTCAGCACACACTACTTTGTCCACTTGAGTACATGTTTGAATTTTATCTGAACCATGAAGGAACAAAAGTGCATAAATGCAGAACCCCTTTTTGGAATTCAATTGTAAAAAACATGTGCCACTTTTCTACCAAAGACGTTGTTTGTTTTATCTCCTTCATCAAAAATTCGCTTCAACTCAAAAAAACACGGGCCACTAAATCGGGACTATCAATAGGGATCTGATTTGGCAATAGTGATTTAATAATTTCAGGCCATTTCGAATTTGCAGTCATAGTTAGAAAAATATATGGGTGTTGATTATACCGCGTGATAGCCATTGAATCTTGAAAAATTTCAAACATATGTCTTGCACTTTACGGTTGAATGAAGATGGCAAAATCATTCGTTGACCAACTTGTTCGGGACCAAGCTCATCCGCTGACAAACATCCGTCAGAAGACCTTGGTAAAGTTCTGCACGAAGCTTCAATAGATTCAACTTGTAGTATGTCAACCGATTTTGTTCAATAGCGGCCCAAGCATCTACTACAAATTCTTGAAATAGTTTATCGGCTCTTAAAATTGTTGAATACTCAGTGTCACGTTAGAACATATGATAACTGTAATATTGCAATTGTGTCAGTCTAGCAGATGAAGGTCCACCTTGGGAAGCGTTCCACTATTTTAAACTGGATTCCATCCTAGCTCACCATAAGGAACAATACCACATAATGCAATGGCAAATAAGTAGGATGATGACACTCATTAATTTGCATCAAACCATTATCCCTCTCAAATGTAACATAATATCTCTCATTCCACTTGATTCGGTTCCATCTCCTAATAATATTATCGCAATCTCATCGGTTGTTCGGAGATTATATCGACAATATTCATTATGTAACTATAATGGAGATAAATTTGGTAAATTTGTGAGACCTTTAATTTTATGAAATAAAAGTATTCAATTTTTTTTATTTTGGTAAATAGTTAAATTGATAAAAGTTTAAAGTTAAGGGTAATATGTGAATATTTTTTTTTTGCAAAGTAAGCAAGTTGATATAAAATATTCGTTTTGTCG
This sequence comes from Panax ginseng, assembly GCA_020205605.1. Lineage (NCBI taxonomy): Eukaryota > Viridiplantae > Streptophyta > Magnoliopsida > Apiales > Araliaceae > Panax > Panax ginseng. The sequence continues at coordinate 25,255,667 of CM035148.1, read as the reverse complement.
TTTTTTCGGGGAATATTCGATTGGTCGAGAAATATTCTTTTTGTCGGGAAATATCCGTACGACGGTACAATCATTGGTGGACCCCGCAACGGAATTATTGTCGGATTGAGAAAACGACAAAAATATTTTAATGAAAATAACGGAGGAAGTTTTACCGTTAAAATTGTTGAACTACTCGGTAGTAAAAGTACAGTAATACACGTGGTTGCATAGTAGCACACGGTATTGATTATTGATGATTACGTGAGAAGTCACTCAGTTATACTCAATTATTGCTACAGTAATTGATGCATCATATCTTTTATATTATTGATTCAATTATTGTCACAGTATCATCTGTATAATATGTTATATTATTAAATCAATAATTGAGACAACAAGTTATAATATTAATGATTAATAATTGTTGAAAGATTAAATGTGTTGATTAAAAATAAAATGATTTGTGGTAATATTTATTCAATCCTTTGATGTATATAAAGAGTCTATTATGAGATGTTTGTGGTAAATTTGGTTATTCTATGGGGGCCCATATGTCATCATCTAAGAGTCTCTGTCGCTAATAGTAATTACCTTTATCAGACGTCAAACTACTTGTCGTTTCATATACAAAAGGCCGAACCAATTGTCGTTTCACATTACAAAGCGTCGAACCAATTGTCGTTTCACATTACAGCGGCCAAACCACTTGGTGTTTCACATTACAAAGCGTCAAACCACTTTTCTTTTCACATCACAAATTATCAATGGTTTACCTTTTCACATTGCAAGTGTTAAGCTAGAAATCTTCTATAAATAGAGGCCTAGTTCTTCATTATTTTTCACGAATTCATTCAAGCTATAGAGAGAGAAAGTATAGAGAGAACAAGAGAGAAAGAAGAAGAGTATTCTGTTAAAATTCACCCCAGTCAATTCCAATTCACTTAAAATTGTGTGAGCCTGCCGAAATTTTATAGGAAATGGATTTACTTGTAATAAACAATCTTGTATGGTTTTCAAAACATCTCTTCTCAAGTTAGGATTTTTTTGTCTTTGCGAACATCTAAAAAGTGAATTAGGATCATAAATGTATAAGTTGAGAGTAAATTGGTTCACACACTGGTCGTGGCATAAGCGATCTGTTCGATGGCGTAATTCCCATGGATGGTGAATGTTCTAGGCCCCTCCAGGAAATTAATCATCATCCAATGTAGCACCAAGACTAAGTAAACTCATTAATTGCATTATATTCTCGTGTGTCTATGTAAACGATTTTGATTGTTCATCATTGCAGTCATACAATGCTTTAAGCATTAAAGGAGGTGCAATAAGTGGCGAAGAGTCTAATTTTTCCTTGTAAACAACATTTACCAAAAGAGAGGATTTGATACAGATGATTTTGTTAATTTTTCAGCTAAAGATAAAGCGTAACAATGAGGACATGTTCAATTCATCAAGCCGAGGGAATGACGATATGGAATTTCATGGTTTCGAGGATTAAATGCAACATCCATAGTAACACCTTCTACTCTGTAGGCACTACAAATAAAATTATATAGATGTCATACAATTTTTAAAAAGAGTACATGAATAAGACAGCAAGTGTGAGAATAGAAAATTAAAACTTATATCGAACACCTGGTGCCTTCATTCGGAATACGCATTTGTTGGAACACGTTTGTCATATACGATGCCCCTGGGGAACGTGGGGAGAATGGTTCCAAGACTGTTGTTGTGCTTTTGTATAGGTTTTGAGGAGGCAAGTCTTGGAGCATGGTAGTCACAGGCGACAACCTTGAGATATTTGTTGGTGTGCCTTCTTCAAGATTTTGAGGAGGATTCTCTTGATTCATGATGGCCACAGACAACCACCGTGAAACAATTGTTGTAGTATCTTCATTAAGATTTTGAAACAAGGTGGTTGACGATGACTCTATAACATTTGTTGGCGCTATACTGTCTATTACAGGATGTGAAATTTTGGTAGACAAAGCCATTGGTTGAAGGCGGGACCTTTTATTTGATTCTCGTTCTAGGCATGCTCGGCGACGACGGCTCGGTGGTAAAGAAGGAAAAAATCTAGGCTGGACGGGGTGACAATGTTTTGATTGCTCTCTTTCGTGACATGCAAGTTGTGCCAGTTGACGTTTGGAGCACTCATTTTCTTTCCCAGCATAACGTATTTTTGGAGCAAGCTTTGCACATTGCGTCAATGTTGATTTTGATATAACATTATAGTTTTGTGCCTAAACCACAAACTCATTAAAAATTAATTATTATTTTGTTGATTTAACGTATATCATATCGTTTTCCACTTTGATTTAAAATGACAATAAAGTATTGCATTAACAGAACTATCTACCCAACTGTTTATCAACTTTATAATTATAATAAAGTTTTTGTTTGATGTAAAAATAAAACACTATAGCCACAGTTGCATCTAGTATTATTGTTCTATAGTAACATTAAAATTGGTAACAAAGCAACATTAAGATAAAGAAACTAAAACTCTTAACTACAAAATTGGTAAAAAAAAAAAAACAAAAAATCATAGTTCCTCAGTAAATCAATTGAGTCAAACCAAAAATTTGTTGACAAATCAAACGTTCTACATAAAACAAAACTTAAAATTTTTCAAATTCAATAACATCCAAAACCATTGTAAAAACAGAGAGAAAAGAATAGGAATAAAAGTGATACCAATGGGCAATCTTTATTTGTTGTTCCTTGGCTAGAAAATGTTGATTTTTGTTTCCCCTTAAATTTGACATTTGCCAAAGCAGTAGACCTTTTTTTCTCCTTCTGTGCAAGAACACGGTAAAAAAATGTAATATTAAATGAGACAAACCAAAAACATGTTGACAAATCAAACGTTCTAAATCCATTGTAAAAATAGAGCGAAAAGAATATGATTAAAAATGATACCAGTTGGCACTCTTTATATTTTGTTCCTTGGGTAGAAAAAGTTGATTTTTGTTTCCCGGTAAATTTGGCATTCTCCAAAGCAGCAAACCTTTGTTTCTCCTTCTGTGTAAGAACACGATAAAAAAATAAGTAATATTAATTAAGACAAACCAAAAACATGTTGACAAATCAAACGTTGTATATAAAATGATACTTAATTTTTTTTTAATTCAATAACATCCAAAACCATTGTCAAAACAAAGAGAAAAGAATAGGATTAAAAGTGATACCAGTTGGCACTCTTTATATTTTGTTCCTTGGCTAGAAAAGGTTGATTTTTGTTTCTCCTTAAATTTGGCATTTGCCAAAGCAGCAGACCTTTTTTTCTCCTTCTGTGCAAGAACACGGTAAAAAATGTAATATTAAATGAGACAAACCAAAAACATGTTGACAAATCAAACGTTCTAAATCCATTGTAAAAATAGAGCGAAAAGAATATGATTAAAAATGATACCAGTTGGCACTCTTTATATTTTGTTCCTTGGGTAGAAGAAGTTGATTTTTGTTTTCCCGTAAATTTGGCATTCGCCAAAGCAGTAGACCTTTGTTTCTCCTTCTGTGTAAGAACATGATAAAAAAATAAGTAATATTAATTAAGACAAACCAAAAACATGTTGACAAATCAAACGTTGTACATAAAATGATACTTAAATTTTTTTTAATTCAATAACATCCAAAACCATTGTCAAAACAAAGAGAAAAGAATAGGATTAAAAGTGATACCAGTTGGCACTCTTTATATTTTGTTCCTTGGCTAGAAAAGGTTGATTTTTCTTTCTCCTTAAATTTGGCATTCTACAAAGTATCAGACATTTTTTCCTCCTTCTGGGTAAGAAAAAAAAACCTATTTCATAATATAAAAAAACCTATTTCATCATAACTATAAACCTATTTTATAATAAAAATAAAACAGCCAAATTAAAAGACACCCAATTTTAAAAAAACAACCTAACATTCGTGTGCAAATGTGTGTTTTGTAGGTTGTTGTGTGTGTGTGCTACTGCTGTGAAAGAGAGATACAAAAAGATATAGTGAGAACACAAATTAAACACCCATTGTAAAAAAAACAAATTTAAAACACCCAAAGTTAAACTGAAGTTGTCGGAAATAGATAAAAAGACTTATGATAAAATAGATTAGATTTTTTAACTGAAGCAATTTGAAAACTTAAGTTAAAGATTTCAAGGTATAAATGATACTAATGGTTGATTCACTTGATTAAAAATTCATGATAAAAATAATTTTAATTTACACCATAAGTCATAGAAAGAGTCACCAAACATTCATTTGATAGGAAAGTGTCATCCACAAGTCAGTAATCTATCTCACCAAGCTCAACCCAGGTGAAATGGGGCTTTTCTTCTTCTTTATCTGAAAAACTGAGGTAATTTAGGTGCTTCTTCTTACTTAAAATATAAACTCTTGAAAAATGTAACTTTTATGTAAAACATTCATCAAAAACAGGGGGGATAAAACATGGTTTCCAACCACTACTTGATCCAACACATTACCAAACCCATCTTCCGTTTGAGCAAGAGCACCAATTATTTTAGCAGAGGCAGTATATTTGTTAAAAGCTATGTTACCCCACCTTTATTGTTTTATCCAAATGTATATCTTTTTTTTTCTTTTTTCCTTCCAAAAGTTTTCTTAAAACATAAATGATCATAGAGAAAAATACTAATAGTACTAATAACAGTAGTAATGACCATCATTCAACAGTAATAATGATACTTTTGCGAGTAAATCATTCAACAGTAATTATTTCTTTTGTCCAAAAGCAATAATAATCTTGATACTTAAAGCAGTCATTATTACTGGAATCAAAACACCATGTAAAGCAATCATTAACACCATGTATACACAATGAACAGGGCTTACAGAAACAGAGCAGTAAATACCTTCAAGAATGCCACTAACTTCTAAACACCATGTATTCCTTCAAGAATGTCACTAACTTCTAAACCTTCATTTTCCTGTACCAAATAATTAAATGAAAAAATAACCAAGTAACAATTTGTCCTAACTCCTAATGAAAGATTTAAAAAATACATCCAAAAAGTTCCCATGAATATTGCTACTAATTTCAAGTAACATATTTGCGATTTCTTCAAAAAGAACAACCGAGAAGAAAACCCCATAAAAGTTGAACAAAAAACGAAACCCATCCAAATTGGAACCTCGATCAACCGAAATATACAAAACCCGGAGTCACTCAACCTTTAAAAATATGAAAATGTTAAACCATCAAACCCATTTGATAAAAGGCAGTGAAGGAATTCCTTAAAGAATCTCACAGTAATGCGAGATTCTTGGTGAGCCTACACTCTGTACACCATGTAGGAAGGTACTTCTTAATTCCCTTACTACAAAAATGAAACCTTACATTTGACCATGTTTACTGTAGTCAAAAATCTATTTGATTCCAGACTTATGATAGGCCCTGTACCATTGAATTCAGTTTGGCCCTCAATAAAATGCCAAATCACAACAGCAAACAAAGCTTAAATTACAACAGAAAGGATTACTAATTTCTTCGAAATGCTTATTATTATTCAATTTATATTATCACGCAGGCTGGGAACTACTTCAAGGATTTTGATTAAATGTGCTTCCCCTTTTTTAATTCCATTGTAATGAGTCTGACATTTTATCATAAACGTAGAGACCCAAATGAACAAAATAAAAGAATGGATGTACTGTACCTTCTTCAGTCACCTCCCCAAAGTATTAAAAGTATAAAAAGCATGCTTCAATGATTTCTCGTCCACTGACCATGACAAACCTGTGAACCAACATATCAACAAAGCAGAAGATGAGGAGGGGAGAGAGAAACCGACAACAAAAATTTTATCGCTTGAAGAAGATGGGTTGTTTTTTATTGTCAATTATCGGTGTAATTGAAAGGGATTTGGAGGTGGAGGAGAGTACAAAGGAAGGAGAAGACGGAATGAGACGGAGCAGAGGTATAGGCTGGGATTTGAGTAGCGTGTAAGGGGTGTTTTATTTGGGCAGATTTTTTTTGTTGTGAAATGAAAGGTCAGCTGTTGGATTAAGTTATAAAAATTGATATTCAATCTAAACCACTATTGTGCTTTAGATTCAAATTTGATCCTGATTTATTATATATATATATATATATATATATATATAACAATTGATCAGTCCGAGACTCCGGACACGATCAAAAACGGACCCAATTTTTTATTTTATTTTTGCTTTTTTTAAAAAATAACTAATTTTTTTTTTTTTTAATATTTTATGGAATCGAATTTTTTTCATAATCTGATGTTTTGGACGTGTTTTGAATACCTATACCAAAAATGGTGGTACGATCAGACACATACCGTACATACATGTTATGTATATATCACTCAAATCACATCCAAAACACTTGTATTATGAAAAAAATTCAATTTTATAATTTTTTTTTAATGTGTTTTAAAAAAAAAACCAAAAAAAAAAAGACAGAATTTTAAACCTATCCGGGAGTCCGGACAGGATCCGGTTCCTATATATATATATATATATATATATATATATATATATATATACTACTCTTATTAATATATTTACAAATTTTAAGGCATAATGAAACAAAATAAATAGAGTACTACAGTTATATTAGTACACTACTATTATGCTATTGAAAAAAATAATATACTACTATATTGTTAAATAAAATACTACTATAAGAATTTAAGTATTTTATTGTCTTGATCAATTTATTTATCTTGAATACCAAGAAGGTAAAATTTAAAACAGATGAGTCAAAGTTATTAAAAATTGTGAAAGATTTCGGTTAGAATTTCTATAATTTACTCGAATTTTTCAAGAAAAAAAAAACAGTGCCTAGTAAATATTTCTATATTATGCAGATGGATGCTCTCATTTCATTAGTAATAGTATATAAAATGTGAGATCAACATCATTATAATTATTTTCTCCCAGTAATGTCGCCACCTGTTGTGGAACAATCCACCGGTCACTTAATCAAATTTAAACATTTTAAAGTATATTAAAATGTTTATCTATCATATTAACAAGATAGTAGCATATTCTTTTTTTCAGTAACATAATAGTAGTGTACTAATATAACTGTAATACTCTACTTATTTTGTTTCACTAAGCTTTAAAATTTGTGAATATATTAATGTTATTGATATATGATATTTTGTAACTATTAAAAATGACGCTATCATGCAACAATTTTAAGTAATAAAATCTCAAAAAATGTTATTGTAAACAATATTTGAGGATTATTTAGTTTTATGATTTATTTTATTAAATTTTTATTCTTAAAGAAAAAAAATTTCGAATTTTACCCCACTGAATTTTCAGGCTGGATCCGCCCCTGCGGCAATAGCTGGTCCCCAATAGATTTTAAGTTAAAAGAGCAAATGGGTATTCAGTATTTGAGAAATTTAGATTTTAAAGTACCAAATGTATCGATTAATGAGCAGTCATTTAACAAATTTTTGCTTAAATAGTTCGTTAAAATGGTAAAATAATATTATTAAGACATTTTGAACAAATAAATTATCAAACAACATTTATCCATTCATATACAATTCTATTCAGATTATCTATATTATTCAAATGTCTAAAGTATTCAGATCTTAACATTCAATTTTATCAAACACAACCTGCATCTACAAGACGCGATCCTTCTGTTTTTGAGTTTGTAGAAAAGGTAAGGAAGTGTAGTATATGCAAACATCCGAGCCACAACAAAAGATATTGTCCATTTAAAGATAACCCAAACACTTCACTTCATACTCAATTTAAGTTTTAATTTGACTAACTTCATAAATTTGATTGATTAAGTAATACTAGTATTAGTTTACACTAGTTGATAGCCCGTGCAATGCACGGGCTAGTTTGAACAATAGATTGTGTAATTTATTAACACGATTGTCCTCATAATTGATTACAAAACACTATCAAACCGAACACAACACATTTTACATCTTGAAATTTAAACACCACATAAAAATACAACTGAATCTGAGCTTTATTCCTCAATTATTAGCATTATTCTGCTTGCACAAAGGCTTTCTAGGCCTCAAATTGCAACTATTTTTTCATGAACATGTCTTCATCTTTTTTGGGTGAATTGTCTTGATAGTTTTCTTCATCAACTGAATCAACAACTTTAATGTTCCAATCCTGTAGTAGATGAAATAAATTAAAAAATGAAAGAAAGCACATGCAAGTGAAAGTGATTCTATAAGTCGGCCTCACACCTCATTCTATTCCAATAAAAAAGAAGCTATCCCACCAAAAAAGAAAAGAAAAATAGCACATATATGAAACTATAAAAGAGAAAACAAAACCCAAAAAAAAAGGTTTAGAGTGAGAAAATATAGTATAGAAAAACTAAATAAAGACTAAAAAAACTCTGTTTTGGGGTCTTCTATAGATATGCACTCACCAAATACATCTATATCCTCCTTATAACATATTAAATCACACCTTAGCTAAGACTAAGAGAATATTAAAGTGAGAATATACTCTTTCCCAACTCTATTAAATCACACACAGTACCTTAGCCAAGAGGATAGCAATGATATCATGATTCACTATTTAATATTTCCATTGATAGGGATCTCATTGCAAATGGTGGACACGAAAAATAATATGCATAACTTAAAAGTTATGACTTTCAAAAAGTTTGCATAACCGGTTCAAACAATGATATATATGGCAAATTTTACACTTTCTAGTAATATAATAAATCACCAATCAAAATACACAGCTAAAACCAAAACTTCAACCAATTAAAACTCAAAAGTAAAAACACAATCAAATCCAACCTGTTGAGATACACCCAGTTGTGGTATCACCAAATTCGTGATACACAACCACCAAAATAATTACAAAAATTTCAGAATCACATGATTTTCAGAAATATAACAATAATCAACAACTTCAAACCAAGTTTACTTACTAAATGAAACCCATGAGGTGACAGATATGCCACCAAAAAAGAAAAGAAAAATAGCACATATATGAAACTATAAAAGTGAAAATAAAACCCAAAAAAAAAAGGTTAGTGAGAAAATATAGTATAGAAAAACTAAATAAAGACTAAAAAAAACCCCTGTTTTGCTTTAACACATACAAGTATTAAATATATGATATGTGAGTTTTGATGCTATAGACCAATTAACAATTTTGCAACTGCACATTATTTACATGATAATAACTAAAAGCAACTGAACATCACTACCATCTTAGAATTTCATTTCCTCACATGCTAATATATCTTCTAGATTAATACTTTCAAGACTGAAATCAATTTAATTTGATAATTTCAGTAACAAATTTATAATTGGTTTAATAGATTTTCATATACATCAACAATGCAAAAAATGATGGATAACAATAACTTAAACAAAACAATTACAATAATTGAGTCACAAATTAACAATTATCTATCACAAAGGTATTAGCCACTAATAACAATACAAAGGAGATGAGATTTTCATGAGATACCTAGAAAAGCTCGGCACAACCATGATAAGCTAATGCATCTCTCTTAAGGCCAGGATGAAAAGCAAGGTAAGGTTGACCTGATGCTCGTAATCTGCAATATATATATATATATATATATATATATATATATATATATATATATTAGTACAGGCCCATAATAGCAGCATATATAGATTAAAGTTTTTCAAATTATAGTTTATTGAAGGATTACAAAATCTTCAATGTACGCTACTTTTAAATTTTAATCAAGTAAAGAAAGCCATACAAAACTCACAATTAAATTCAATAACAGATATCCTAAACAGGATTTGCTATACTACAGGTTCTCAAAAAAAATTCATTATCCTTCCCTCGTTTTAGGCATATTCAAGGATTAAAGTGACATTAAACCGTATCATTCCGAATTCTATTAGATAAATCCAGGACAAACATATCAAATTTATGATTTTGAATCTCAAATATTTTGGTGGAAAGATGCACCTGGGAAAAAATGTACAGGAGGTCAACACAAAAAAGATAAAACAAATACATCGTAATATATTTTATACACACACAAATCAAAAGTGGTAGCAAGTATAACTTGCTCTCTACTAACCATAACTTTTTACTCTCTTTTTTTTTTGCTTGATAAGTAAATTAACAATAGGTTTATATATGAAAGACGAAGCAATACGACTTCCAAGTTCCAATACCCAATGTCAACTAACCATAATGGATGGGAATTCTTCCTTTTTATATAAAAAAATTAGATCAAGTAAAACCATGACTTCTTAAAAAAATGAATATCACAACCACCAAAAAGCACCAATCCCTTGACAAAAATCTGAATACAGATTAATTCAATATTCTAAGGGTTTGAAAGGTCAATGTTATAACTCATTAATAGCAAGTAGAGGATGTGTTCATTACTTTCATTGTTATTAACATTTGCTCAAAAGTGTCTTAATGTGGTCAACATGCAAACTCCATAATTTGGCTGTAAATTTTCCCTTTGTTTTTCAGTGGGTAGTCAAAATTAAGTCAAATTCAAACTTGATTTATTTGAACTTCTTAGTGGTCATTTTTCTATGATCACGGTAGCCTCACATCACTCTGTTCAATCAGAAGAAAGTATTCACCCATTGTTAATGAAGAATTTGGTCTGACAACCCCTCTTCCATGAATATGTAAGCTACAACACTAAACAATAGTTTCAGTAAGAATAGAAGGCATTTACATGATGTGAAACACATTATCATATTCTTATCAATGCAAAAAAATATATACTATATAGTTATTCATTTACCTGAATCTGTTCAGACCCATAAGCTTTTGAGCTTGCACTCTCTTGAAAAGCATCAACTGCAATGCTTGATGACATGGAAGCCCTTGGAGACTCTGCATTTTGAATCAAATTCCGGCTGGACACTATTCTCAAAAATTTTGTAGTATTTTTTTATGTTCTCTGTTTTAGGTTCCCAGTTCATAGCAGCTTATTAACCCCAATGGTTGATCTGATTTGGGTAATAATGCTTTTTGATTAGTATCAATCATGTTCAATCAGAAGAAAGTATTCACCCATTGTTAATGAAGAATTTGGTCTGACAACCCCTCTTCCATGTATATGTAAGCTACAACACTAAACAATAGTTTCAGTAAGAATAGAAGGCATTTACATGATGTGAAACACATTATCATATTCTTATCAATGCAAAAAAAAAATACTACATAGTTATTCATTTACCTGAATCTGTTCAGAACTATAAGCTTTTGAGCTTGCACTCTCTTGAAAAGCATCAGCTGCAATGCTTGATGACATGGAAGCCCTTGGAGACTCTGCATTTTGAATCAAATTCCGCCTGGACACTATTCTAAAAAATTTTGTAGTATTTTTTTATGTTCTCTGTTTTAGGTTCCCAGTTCATAGCAGCTTATTAACCCCAATGGTTGATCTGATTTGGGTAATAATGCTTTTTGATTAGTATCAATCATGTCCAATCAGAAGAAAGTATTCACCCTTTGTTAATGAAGAATTTGGTCAGACAACCCCTCTTCCATGTATATGTAAGCTACAACACTAAACAATAGTTTCAGTAAGAATAGAAGGCATTTACATGATGTGAAACACATTATCATATTCTTATCAATGCAAAAAAATATACTATATAGTTATTCATTTACCTGAATCTGTTCAGACCTATAAGCTTTTGAGCTTGCACTCTCTTGAAAAGCATCAGCTGCAATGCTTGATGACATGGAAGCCCTTGGAGACTCTGCATTTTGAATCAAATTCCGATTGGACACTATTCTCAAATTAAAACTTGTCCTGAAAAAACAACATATATCATTAACAGTATTCTATCAACAATCAGAAATTCAGAGCCTTCTAAAAGCCCCAAAAAGTCACCTAGAGATGCATGAATAAAAGAACCACCCAAAGACTCCTACTCAGAAATTAAGGTTCGATCATCCAACTTACAATCAACATAAAACTCATCAAAACAATCAATATATAATCGAAAAGATAAGCGTATATGTACTGACCTTACGAAGAGAAATAGACTTAAAAGTTCGCTTTGCCGACCTTCAGAGAGCTCAAGAAAGAAGAAACTCAGAAATGATTGTGAGACGTCGATCTCTCCACTATCGGCCATCCAATTGAACGACGATCAATTTCATGTCTTGATGCTCTGATTACATGTTGTTGCAACCCAATTCTAGGGTTTTATGGGATGAGGAGGAGATTAAACCGAGATGGGATTTATTGAGGGGAAGATGAAGAGATACAATCGTGGCCGAAGAAAGAGAAAGAGAAGGAAGCGAGGAAGAGAGAGAGGGAGAGGAAGACTAGATTAAAATTGACTCAGATTAATATTGCCATTGCTGAGGAGAAATAACCGAGTTATCTCTTAATTAATTAACGATGAATTTTTCAATTAATTTAAAATTGAGTTAAATTGAATTTTGTGCTGTATTTATATATAAGGATTGATACGGTAGTATAACTATAATATTGTTTAGTTTTGATCTTTCAGTACTGACCAAAGTGATGGACTATCTGATGCATTCTTACTGTAACTGAGTCAAAAAGAATAAAGGTGCTTCAAATGAATTTTATTTATATATAATTTGAATGTCTTAAAAATAAACATATTTTTAATGCTTTTATTTTTTTTTTATTGTGTTCATCTATGTCATACAGTTTTAGGATTTTTTTTAAGCAATGTTGCATGTGAAACAATGATATTAAGTGAGGGTAATTTTAGAAAATCAATTTGGTATTGCTAAGTTTCAACAGTTATCTCAATTGTGATTTAAATGTGGATCCTACCGTATAGAAATATAAGAAAATTGTGTAAATATCATTTCCCTAAAAAAAATATGAGACGCACAGTATATAAAATAGGGCAAAATAAATGTCATCCACTCAAAAATTATATCTGTACTATTTTTCTGATATTTATTTCGTACACATGCTTAAAAACAGAACAAAATGGTAAAACAATTCGAAGATCGATTGAAATTGACTAAAAAAAATACTGGCGAGACTCGGATTCGTTAATAATATGATCCAAATCGAGCATTAAAAATAGTTGAATAAAAATATGAATAGAATCTGAAAGCGAGGTTGACTTGATTTCTGCTTAAGATTCAAACTACTCAAATTCTTGTGATTCGATACATACCTTAAGTTAATACATATTCGATTAGATGTTCAATACATTCTCTTATAATATATACAAATTTAAATCAAATTAGGATAATTAGTTATTATTTTATTTTGTTTTTAATTTTAATTATGATTTTATATTTGTAAAGTGTAATAATAAATATATTTTCTCATTTCTAGTAAAATAACAAATTCAATTTATAATTCTATTTATTATACAACTAGTTATTATGTGGAGACTCGAATTCGAGCTTGAATTTGAAACTCGCGAGTAGTTTGAATAAATATTCGAGTCGAGTCAGATCGAATTCGAGTAATAAATATTTGAGTCGAGTCGAATCTGAGTAGGATTTTTCAAATAGAATTCGAATTCGAGTACAAATTTATCATTTCGAGTCGAATTCGAGTAGCTCTCTGCTCGCTCCGGTTCGACTCGTTTACACCCTTACACATGTTGCATGGAGCCGCTTTTTATATGGACAGAAGTGTAGCACAAGTAGACTTGACAAAAAATAGATTTGAGTTAGTTTTGGGTTACATAAAATAGGTTTGAATTGGTTTTGAAACCAAAATCATATTACCTATATTTAATATAGATTATGTGGTTTGGATTTAAATGATTATGGGTCGAATCCAGGTTGACTAACGAGTATGAAATATGTTATATATTTATTCCTTAATACTTAATCTTTTGTATTTATTTTGTGCCTAAATAAACTCATTATTCTTATATTTTTATTTTAAGTACAAATGAAGGGGTTCCGTGATTTTAGAAATAAATTGGAGGAGGTTTACGGGATTCCTAGCAAATCAAGGATTCAACAATTAGTATCATAAATGGATTTGGATTCACGCGACAAGAAGTTTAAGCACATGGCAATTGTGGGATTTAATTCCAATTTCAAATTTGATTTTTGAATTCTAGAAAATTAGTTCTTACAATTCTATTGTAATTATGATTTTTTTAGACTAAGATTTATTTCCAAATTAGATTTTATTTCTTTATAGAAATTAGTGTGATTTGTAATTCTTTTTAGAATTTGGATTTCTACTTCTCATAGAATTTATGGACTTGTTTAACACTATAAATAGAGGATGATAGTGAGGGTTTTAGGCATTCAATTATCAACTATCATCTATTGGAGTGCAGACTCAAGAGCATGTCAGGCTAGTTCTTTTCATTCAGTTCTAAAGTGAGGTGGAACCTTGTAACAAGTAATTAATTAATTGAGTATTATTATTTATTCTTTCTTGTGTGAAATTTCTTCTGATAATTTATTTTCATTGATTGCATGCCAATTGATCTAATTAATTTGATATGACCAATTGAGTTAATATGATCATTATCATCTACTAGATTAAGATTGGTATTACATGTAATTGATATATGTCTTCATCACAAGTAGCAACTTGGTAATACTAATTGTGGACAAGCTTTTGTGTATTGCTAAGATTATCAGAAAATAAGTTAAACAAATCGATTTATTTAAATAATACAACATGTAATTATTTGCATAAACAATTATGTTTTAATTAATTAAATATTATAATTAATAATAACAAACAAATTTTTATTTAATTAATTGTTAACAATATAAATAAAATTAATCATTAAAAAATAATATACTAAAACAATTTCATTAAAATTCTTAACAATTATATATAATTATAATTAAATATTTATAATTCATAATTTATAAGTCTAATCTTATTTATAATTACTACAAAGTAATTAGTTAATTTAGTTTTTAATAAAAAATATTATTAGATTGTTTAAATAAAAAGTTTAAAATTAGTCGGAGATTTTTATTAAAAAATAAACGATTTATTTTCTTCACTTTATTACTTTATGAAAATTATAAATTTGATTGTAAATATAATAACAAAGTTGTTTTTAATTAATTTAAATAAATTATTTAAAATTAATTCAATCAAATTATCTTAATATATTTTTATTAATTCTCTTTAATTTTTTTCTCTTTTACTATTTAACTTTATTATAATTAAAATAATGAATAATAAATAAACATGAGTATATATACACTAAAATAGTAATAATAAATATTAAAATAATAAAATATTAATAATAATTAAACAAAAATTAATTAATTACTAATTAATTTTATTAATAATTAAAATTTTAATATTAAATTAGTAATTAATTAATTAGAGATTAACTATATTTAATTGATTTTAAATTATTAAAAATAATAAGTATTAAACAAATATTGATATTAAATTTATTTATTTATGTTATTTGATTTTAAAATAATATAAATTTATTAAAATTTATAATATAAAATAAAAAAAAATGAGTTAAAAATTAAGTGGGTAGTGTAATGGAGATAAAATTATTTAATATGTAATTTAATGTGTTAATAATAATTATTAATTAAATGTATTTATAAAATGAATAAGAATAATTTTAATTTGGTTAATTTATATTAATTATTGTCTTAGTTTAAAAAATAATTCAAAATAAATTAATAATTATTTACCACAATAATCCTAATCAATTAGTCTTAATTCTAAACATTTTTATTAATTTCAACTTTTTTTTCTCTCTCTCTCTGTGTACTATTGATGACTTTCACACAATGGCTAATACACGAATACGACTAACGTAAACATGTAGTCCACTCATCCATACACCTGTAAATAGTAATAATAATAAATATTAAATATAATAAAATAGCCCAATAATAATATACCAAACATTTATTAATTAATTACCCATTAACTATATATCTCAATCAATTAAAATTTTAATAAAATATAAATTAGCATTATTAATTAATCACCTATTAACCACATATCTAACTAGTTTCTAACTATGGTTAAAATATATCAAGATCGTGATTAAAAAAGAAGACAGGTTAGAATACCAAGAACTTATTTATTTATTTACAAGCTGCTCACAACCCATAAGTAGTAAATATTTTATTCAAAAAAAGCTTTGTACACGCATGTCAAATAAAAAGACCCGCTTTGGTCAAAAATGCTACTAAAGCTCGGGTTTCGAGGTTTGTTTTGTCGCCTTCTTCGCTGGATTCTCAGTCTGGCTTACAAGTCTATCTAGGTTAGAAGCCACCTGATGGAAAAGGTTAATAACTTGATTAATCGAATGTTGCATTGGTAAAATTGAATCGGCAGTATCAAGTTTAAGCATATCTATTAACTCTGTTTAATTATTGCCTCTTAGTTTTAAAAAAATAATTCAAAACCCCTTTATCTTTTATTTTCTTCGTCAAATAAGTATAATAATTCTAAAATAATTTTACCTTTGGTGGGACGATCTTACTTGCTAACGTACACTATTATAAATCGTGAAGGAAAGTTGAGAAGACTTAGAGCACAACTACATTCATCGACCTATTTTTCAAATTATAGCTTCTACCAAAATCCACTGGATCTCATATACTAAAGTTATTCATTTTAATTTTTTCCACCCAAGATTAAACCAATTTTAATTGATGTGACTTAATTTGAGTATTAAAACATTAATTTTGTTATTATAGGTGCATTTAAAAAAAAATTGCATTACAATTATTACGCTGATTAAAATTAATGAAATTATTGGGTACCTTATTAGTGAATAAATAAACATTTGTTTTTGTGATCGAGGTGGGGTGGGGTGTGGGGTGGGGTGGGTGGTGGATGATCAGTGGTGGGGGTGGAGTAAGGGGGACTAGGGAGGTAAGAAATTGAGAAACAAATTAAATTATATAATATAAAATGTATAATTTAAATGAGTTATTTTATTAATTAAGGGATATAATATTAATTCATTTAAATTAGTAGTTCGTTGTTAATAAGTGTTAGATTATAAAATGCATAGATTACAAAAGTATGAATATAATGTATATATGTTATAGGGTATGTAGTGTACAATGCATACATGTTGGATGTATTAACTTTATAAATGCAAAAAATTATTATAGAATAATACGAAGCCAAACTAGTTAAATTATATCCAACCCATCTTCTTCGTAATAATAATAATGCATAAAACCAAATCAATCCATTTGATCAAAATTAGTTAAATTTGGTAATAGATCTAAGTGGTTTTGATTTAACTAACATCACAGATTATAATCCAGATTATAATTATAATCAAAGACTATTAAGTCATTTTATAATCCTTTAGAATAATAGTCCCAAATCCAATTTGAAAACAAATAAGATATTTAAGATTAATAATTTTATTCTAAGTGTTAATTAATTATGACGAGTAGAACAATAAATTAGAATCTATAATTAATCATGAATGGAATAATAACAAATTTAACATCTTTTTTTTAATAATGTGGGAATTCTTTGACCATACCCACTAATCTCACCATCCCACTCAAATTTTTGCTTTTATCGACGCTCTAATTCATCGTCATTCCAAATCTCATTTAAAACCATTACAATGTTGCGTTAATTAAGACCCACTACATGCATAAAATATAACAATACTACTACTTATCAATAGATTGTTCATCTGAAAATTGAAGTTAGCGTCTTAAAATTCCAGTGCTTCTCCAAATTTCACCATACTAGAACCTTGAGATCGTACTTAACAGTTACACCCAATATTCAATAATAATGGTGTGATAGAATTTCCGGTTTGTTCGGCCACCGTGCCAACAACAGTGGAAACCCCAGTTCCACTCGAACTACCGGCGGGATCAGCCTCCGAAAACTGCGCCCCGTCAAAATCGCCCGAATTTCATAATCAAGCTTCGTTCAGAAGACTATCAGAGTTTTGAGAGAATCGAGGTAGAGGACTTAATCGCGAAATTAAAATGTAAACCTCATAGATTTTCTGTGTTTGATGGAAGAACTTGTGCTGCATGCTTGTTTTTTCAGCAATGGACGGATGCTCTTGAAACAATTGTGTTTTTGTGGGAAACTCGATTTGACGGTACTCATTTTTTGACCCCTCAGCTGATTTGTAACTTGATTGTGCCATCTGATACAGATGAGCTTAATGGTAGGCTTAAGGTATTATTTCTTGAGCGTATAAAAGGGTTTATTGAAGGGGATTTGGTAATAAAGTGGCAAAAGAAGCTTGAGCTTGTCTTAAATGAGATTAACAAGATTAATGCATCACTTGGGAACAGGAACCGGTTGCATGTTCATTATGAGCTTTTAGAGAGAAAAGAAGGGCTTATGTCTGAGAGGGATTTGATAGCGAATAGGATTAACGAATTTAAGAGTGGGATGAAGTGTATTCTTGGTTATCTTGAAGGGAAGATATCTTCGGAGGGTTGTGGAGAGGATGGGGTGAACGTGTTAAATTTGAATGGAGGTTTTGATTGGTGTAGGATTCACTGCTTGATGATGAGGGAATGTAGACGGCTTGAGGATGGGTTGCCAATTTATGCCTTTCGAAAAGAGATACTAAAGCAAATACACTGCCAACAGGTAAATTACTTTGGAGTTTTTTTTTTCTGTTTATGAACTTGATTTTCTTTCCTCACTTGCTGGTTGCAGTTTATACTAGTCAGTTGCTACAAAATTGGATAACTTGACTTGTTGATAATTGCCACTGAACCATTAATAGATGTCAGATAGTGTGTAACATTATACTAATGCTCGAGTCTATACCTTCTTCTATCCGAGCAAAGGGAATATGACTCGTTACAGCTATGATCTTAATTGAATAGATGAGGCAAGGACCATTTAACATACCACACTGTATACTCCTTTGCACAAACAAAGTCCTATTTTGACTTTTTAAAGTCAATGTGTAAAATCCTAAAAATAATATTAGTTTATTTGATTTTAGGTAATACAATTGTATTTTTAAAACTATCTTAAAGGTAATAGTAATTTGTTGTTTTCAAAATTTACATGAATCATATCAAATTTTAAACTTTAGACGAATTGACTTAAAAAAGTCAAAATGGTACTCTTTTGTGGGACAGAGGGAGTACAAGTCAGAAAGCACCACCGAGACTGAAAAAGCTCCAGAAATTGTGTTGATCGATTTCACAATCAAAACATACGTGCAAGTATACACGGTCAACAAGTAATAAAGTGATAAGAAAAGTATCGTTCCCACGAGGAATTATTTAATAAAAATCACCAAGTACTAGTTCTTAATCAAACTAATTTTATTTAAACAGCTGCAATTTATGATTTTTAAAATTAAGCAAACTAAATTAACTAATTAAACTGAATTACTTTATAAATGAATTCAAATAAATAAAGGTTAAGACTACAATATCCCCAATTATGAACTATAAACCAATTATTCAATAACCCAATTATTACGCCACCTGAATTGTTAACATGAATTCTAAGTGTTAAAAGCCCTTTCCCAAGTGATCAGTTAACTTTTATTCAATTCAATTAATCCTGCAATATTCCCATGCAAAATAATTAAATCAAACCCGTTAAGTTCCAATTCCCAATTTGTTACATGCAGTGAACATATATTCCTATTCAATTCACGACCCTAATTATTCGTCTCATGCAAATAATTAAGCATACATGTTATAATGTCTAGTTCTAACCCTAGATCTCCTCTCCCGAATCCTTCTAGAGTAACAAGGTAATTACTGGCCAAATAATTAATCAATAAGCACAAGACATAATAAACAATTCACCTTGACATAAATAATTGGAATAAATCAAATAATTAATTCATCGACATAAAAGGTTCAATTGGTAGTCTTAATAAAAAAATTAGTTCATGATTAATGAATTAAAACCAAGAATCCACAATTGAATAAACATTAAAAGATAAAAGTAAGATTAGAGTGAATAATAAATCTGTTGTCAGCAAATCTCTGTCTTTCTCAAGCTCCTGCTCTTGTTCTTCAATGGTCTCCAAGTTGCTTCAATCTCCAAAACTAATAAGAATTAGGGTTTATGTTCTAATCTAATGGAGTGTATCTCTAATTTAATCTATGTCATCTCTGTTATTCTATGCCTCACATCATGTATTTATAGGTTACAAGTCCAATTTTTAGCTTAGGAACAAACCCGATCTAATTTGGAGTCAGAAAAGTGTCAAAATTCGTCCCAAAACGCGTCCAAGCTTGACTAAGCCCTTCCCAAATACTTCGACGCTGGGTACACGGCAACGTAACATCGCTTTCTTTACTTTTTGCCACTGGGCATAGGCCTTGTTTGGGCGCCCCGGCGCTGGCCTCATGTCTAGAAATTTTCTGCTCCGACGTCCTTTGGGAAAATGACCATGACTTCTTCGTCCGAACTCTGATTTCGATGATTCAAGATGTTCCGGAAAGAGGAGACGTAGATCTACAACTTTCATTCTTTAAGTTTTCGAAATAAGGTCCGGAGAAATGTTGAAATTGTCCTTGAAGTGACTGCTATGTAAATGGCAAGCCGAAAACGCGAATCTAGCCACTCCAAACGTGATCCAAGTAACTTTTGTCCCAATTCCTACAAAACAACATAAAACATGCATAAATAGACACAAACACTTAAAAACATCCAAAAGATTAAGCTCAAACGCACTCAATTATGGGTATAAAACTCACTCATCAAACTGCATAATAGATATTAACATCAAACTTTCCTTGCGTTTGCATGACTCCATTGTTTTGAGTAATGACTAAATGTGTTAAACTAGGATTAGAAGAAATATATTGGATGTTGAAAGTAGAAATCAGATCTCATAATTCGATAAGGCCCCCTCAATTCCTAATCCCCATCTTCCTCTTCAGTCACTAAGTTTAAAGAATTAATGGCTTTTAGGGGATTACACCGGTAATATAAGAATGGGATATATATATATATATATATATATACACACACACACACATATTTTTGAGATCTTCCTTAAGGTCTTTGGTTCCAATCCCCATACATGAGGCCATACCTATAAAAATAGAGAGATTTTTTTTGAACTCCTCCATTTCTTATGCCATTGCGAAGCATAAAGACATTATACTGGTATGTGTACAATTGTGAATAATTTTGAGTAATAAGAAATTCAAAATTATGAATTAAAGATTGTTAGCTATTGTGTAATATGAAACAATAAATTAGCTCAGCAGAATCCAATATCTATCACTTGACAAGCTTTAAAGTTTTTGGTTTGGCTACTTATCAATAAAATAAATAAAAGAAAATAAAAGATGAGGTTTTGCTCTTGTATTACAATAAATTAAGGGCATCTCTTTTTTATTGATGTTTGCACAGATAATGGTAATGATCGGAGAGACTGGTTCAGGGAAGAGTACCCAGTTAGTTCAGTTTCTTGCAGACTCCGGAGTAGCTGGGAGTGAGTCTATTATATGCACTCAGCCCCGCAAGCTTGCTGCCATGTCGTTGGCACAGAGGGTTAGAGAGGAATGTTATGGGTGTTATCAAGATACTTCGATTATCTATTATCCAACATATTCTTCTTCTCAGCAATATGATTCTCGGGTAATATATACGACGGACCACTGCTTGCTGCAGCATTACATGAATGATGAGAAATTATCCAGGATATCATGCATCATAATTGATGAGGCTCATGAAAGAAGCTTAAACACTGATCTCCTATTAGCATTGCTAAAAAAATTACTGAAACAGAGGGTAGACCTGAGGCTGATAATAATGTCTGCAACAATTGATGCAAGCCAGCTTGCAGAATACTTTTTTGGATGTGGAACTTTTCATGTGGAAGGCAGAAACTTTCCTGTTGATATCCGATATGTCCCTTGCGAGACAGGAGACACTTCTGGTTTTGGCAATGTTGCTTCGTATGTTTCTGATGCTCTGAGGATGGTGACTGAAATCCATAGAATGGAGAAAGAAGGGACCATTCTTGCCTTCCTGACGTCTCAAATTGAAGTTGAATGGGCATGTGAGAAGTTTCAATCTCCATCTGCAGTTGCATTAGCTTTGCATGGAAAACTTGCATATGAAGACCAAGCCCGTGTTTTCCTCAATTATCCAGGAAAGAGAAAAGTTATATTCACCACAAATCTTGCTGAGACCTCATTGACAATTCCAGGGGTCAAGTATGTAGTTGATTCTGGTATGGTGAAAGAGTGTAGGTTTGAGCCTAGCACTGGCATGAATGTTCTTAAAGTTTGCAGGATCAGCCAGAGCTCTGCTAATCAACGGGCTGGTCGTGCTGGGAGAACAGAACCTGGAAGGTGCTATAGACTCTATTCAGTTCATGATTTTGATTCAATGCCTCTGCATCAGGAACCAGAGATTCGTAGGGTTCATCTTGGGATTGCAGTTCTGAGGATTCTTGCCTTGGGTATCAATAATGTACGGAGTTTCGACTTTGTGGATGCACCCAGTGCTCAAGCTATTGATATGGCCATTAGAAATCTTATTCAGTTGGGAGCTGTAACACCATACAAGGATGTTTATGAAATGACCAAAAATGGATGGGGTTTGGTTAGATTGGGCATTGAACCTCGTCTAGGCAAAATGATACTTAACTGCTTCCAACATTGTTTGGGTAGAGAGGGTCTTGTTCTGGCTGCTGTTATGACAAATGCAAGTAGCATATTTTGCAGGATCGGTACTGTAGAAGATAAGTTAAAATCTGATTGCCTTAAGGTGCAATTCTGCCATGGTGACGGTGATCTCTTCACTTTGCTCTCTGTTTACAAGGAATGGGAAAGTGTGCCTCACGAAAAAAAGAATAGTTGGTGTTGGGATAATAGTATAAATGCTAAATCCATGAGGAGGTGCCACGAAATGGTGCAAGAACTGGAAACTTGTCTGAAGCATGAACTTAATATCATTATCCCCACTTACTGGTCTTGGAATCCATCAGTGCAGACTGTGCATGATAGAACTTTAAAAATAGTCATACTCTCTTCCCTGTCAGAGAATGTAGCTATGTATTCTGGGTACGATCAGCTTGGTTATGAGGTAGCACTGACTGGAAAAAATGTTCAGCTGCATCCTTCATGTTCTTTACTAACTTTTAGTGAAAGGCCAAGTTGGGTTGTCTTTGGTGAAATCCTCTCAATATATAACCAATATTTGGTCTGTGTAACTTCTATTGACGTTGAATCTTTGTACAACCTCTGTCCTCCTTCTTTGTTTGATGTCTCTGAGATTGAAAGTCGGAAGCTGCAAGTAAAGGCTTTGACGGGTTTTGGCAGTACATTATTAAAGAAGTTTTGTGGGAGGTCTAACAATAGTCTGGTTAACCTTGTTTCACGTATCAAAATTGCTTGCGGTAATGAACGAATTGGAGTTGAAGTCAATTTTGATCGGAATGAAATTCTGTTATTTGCCTCTTCCCAAGACATTGATAAGGTTTGTAGCCTTGTAACTGATGCACTGGAGTATGAAAGAAATTGGTTGCAAAATGAATGCCTGGAGAAATGCTTGTATCATGGAGGACGCAGTGTCTCACCTTCTGTAGCTTTGTTTGGAGCTGGTGCTGAGATAAAGCATCTAGAGCTTGGAAAGCGATATTTGAGTATTGATGTTTTCCATTCAGATATAAATGCTATTGACGATAAGGAGCTTTTAATGTTTTTCGAGAGGAACACCTCGGGTAGTATTTGTGCTCTGCACAAGTTCACAGGCAATGGACAAGATTGGGAAGAGAAGGAAAAGTGGGGCAGAGTAACATTTCTTACGCCTGATGCAGCGAAGAAAGCTGCTGAGTTGAATGGAGTTGATTTCAGGGGTAGTTTGTTGAAGGTAGTTCCTGTATGGTGCACCTATGGAGGTGACCATAAATTGTTTTCGTTTCCAGCTGTCAAAGCAAAAGTTTGTTGGCCACGTAAATTCAGCAGAGGGTTTGGAATTGTGAAGTGCTACATTCAGGATGTTGCTTGTATCGTTAATGATTTCTCTAATTTGATTATTGGAGGTAAGTATGTTTGGTGTGAGCCTAGTACAAAGTTTATGGACAGTGTTGTGATTAGTCGCCTTGATAAGGAACTTTCGGAGGCTGAAATTCTTGAAGTGTTGAGGACTGCAACAAATAGGAAAATACTTGACTTTTTCCTGATGAGGGGAGATGCTGTTGAAGATCCTCCTTGTGGCGCTTGTGAAGAAGCACTTCTCAGAGAAATCACCCCCTTCATGCTCAAAAGGAACTCCCTTGGTAATTCTGTTCATATAAAGGTTTTCCCGCCAGAGCTGAAGGATACCTACACAAGAGCTTTAATTACCTTTGACGGGAGTCTACATTTGGAGGCAGCAAAAGCTTTGGAGCAAATTGAAGGGAAAGTACTTCTTGGATGTCGTTCATGGCAGAAGATAAAGTGCCAGCAGTTGTTTCATAGCTTTGTATCATGCCCTTCATCTGTCTATTCTGTTATCAGAGAGCAACTGGACTCTTTACTATCAAGCCTCCGGCAAAAAAAGGGTATTGAATTTGGCACATATATTTCATTTCTTGCAATAGCAGTTTCGTGTTTCCTTTGGCTGCAGTGTGCTTTGTTTTTGCTTTCTTTATGCTATTTGTGTGTTCTCATGGATTTCTTTTTAAGTCAGTTATCATTATGTGAAACTACGTACTAGATACCCTGACGTGGGTAAATATTTGTTAAAACATGATAAGAATTTTAATTATCACCAAGTATGATAAACTTTACTTTTTGAAGCTATTGATTATAACAAGTATTACTGTACTAGTTTGAAAGGGATTAAGAGGCAATATTTAGATTCTTCTTAATCAATTTTGAAGCACTCCGTTCATCTTAAACATGTAACTGTGCATAACTTTTCAAAACAAAAAAACCAAAAAAACCTGTAACTTTGCATTATGATTGAAGACTATTAGAGGCTCTCTAAAATAAATACACTGATGTTCTGCACTAATCATTGGGTGCTAACAGGCACGGTTTATCTTTTATCTTATTCACAGGTGCAGAATGCAATCTTGACAGAAATGAGAATGGTTCCTATCGAGTAAAGATAACTGCCAATGCTACAAAAACAGTGGCCGAGTTGAGGAGACCTCTGGAGCAGCTCATGAGGGGGAAGACCATAGATCATCCTTCCCTTGTTCCAGCTGTTCTACAGCTTTTGTTTTCTAGAGATGGAATTATTCTCATGAAGTCAATTCAGCGAGAGACCGGAACCTATATTCTCTTTGATAGGCAGAGCCTTAATATAAGAGTCTTTGGTTCTTCAGACAAGATTGATGTGGCGCAGCGGAAATTGGTTCAATCCCTTTCAATACTACATGAAAGCAAGCAACTTGAAGTCCATCTTCGAGGTGGCGTTCTGCCTCCTAATCTGATGAAGAAAGTGGTCAAGAGTTTTGGCCCTGACCTGCATGGTCTCAAGGAAAAGGTTCCTGAGGCAGAATTCACCCTAAATACGCGGTACCATTTCATCTCTATTCATGGTAGCAAACAAGTAAAGCAAAAGGTTGAAAAATTAATATATGAGATTGCACAGACAAGTAGTCCACAGAAAATTGGTAATGAAGCTGCCTGTCCCATTTGCTTGTGTGAAGTGGAGGATGGTTACCGGATTGAAGGATGTGGGCATGAATTTTGCCGGTTATGTTTAGTTGAGCAGTGTGAGTCAGCAATAAAAAGCCAGGATAGTTTCCCAATGCGTTGTACCTACAAGAATTGTGGTGCTTGTATTTTAATTTCTGACTTGAGGTTTCTATTGTTGAATGAGAAATTAGAGGAACTTTTTAGGGCTTCTTTGGGGTCTTTTGTTGCAGCTAGTGGGGGCATTTTCAGGTTTTGCCCCTCTCCCGACTGCCCTTCAGTTTATCGAGTGGCAGATCCTGGCTGTGCTGGCACACCATTTTTTTGCGGTGCATGTTCCGTGGAGACCTGTACCAAGTGTCACCTGGAGTACCATCCATATCTGTCATGTGAGAGGTATAGGGAATTCAAGGAAGATCCAGATTCCTCATTGAAGGAGTGGTGCAAGGGAAAGGAGCATGTGAAGCATTGCCCTATATGTGGTTTTACTATTGAGAAGGTGGATGGGTGCAACCATGTAGAGTGTAGGTGTGGGAGGCACATATGTTGGGTCTGCTTGGAGTCCTTTGGGAGCAGTGATGATTGTTACGGCCATCTGAGGTCCATACACCAGGCAATTATCTGAGAACCCTGACCAACTTGTTGACATGTATGTGTACATAAACCAGATTATTAGGCAAGTATACCTAGATGTATATAGTAGCTACACGCACTTGGGACAGCCAAGTAGTGGTAACTTATGGTTACCTCTGTAGCATATGTTTTGTTAATGCAGTGGCTCGAGTTTTATCATTTTCATGTCATTACTTGAAGAAATCTGTTGGAGCAAATGATTCAACAAGGTATTGTCAAGTTCTTGCTATTACTTCTTAGTGAGTTCTTACTGTTTATGCTAGTAAAGTTCTTTGATGCTTTTATGGTTCCTGAAATTCTTACGTTTACTGGGAAAAAAATTAATTGTTTCAGACTTCGGAGTAAGGAATATATATATATATATATATATATATATATATATATATATATATATATATATATTTTATATGCATAACTAGTTAGCTACTACTTTGTCCTCATTTCTAACAAAATGAAACCTAATTCTTCACAGCAAAGAAAGAGAAAAGAGACTATCAAAGAAAGTATCTGCAACCAAATGCGAAACCCACACCAGCAATACCCAAACAGATTGCTAAAGCCACGAGCCATGGCACATTCCCTGCACCATCACCTGAGCCATGTTGCTGTTGCCTACGTAGCTTAGACACTTGATGCTCAAGCAACCTAACCAACTGCCGATACGCAAACAAATGCGATGACTCTTTCAGTAGGGCATTGGAAATGGCTTCCCTCTCCTTTATCAACCTTGCAGCTTTTCTCTCTGCTTCCCTTGCTCGCGTTTGCGATAATTGCAACGCCTTCAAAAGCCCCAACTTCTCAGTGTTATCTGAGCGGTCATCACCTGTACATATCTGAAGGAGGTGGTCCTGGCTCTGGTCTTCCTGGCCCATGATGGTCCAAATTCTATTCATGGATGACAAAACTGCCTTATCTGTACCGGCAGAAACCTTGAGCGGCGGAGGTAAGTCACAATTCTGCAAGAGGTTGAGGCCTCCACCGGGACTCAGCTTCTGGTTGATTGTAGTCCAGCTTGCCATTTTCAAAGATATGTATGTATGTATGTATATATATGACTGTTATTTTGAGTAGTGTTTTATAAAAGAGCAATTATATTTGCATGTTTTGAGGTGAAGGAAAATAGTGTATTGTGTATGTGGGGGAAGGAGAGGCGTGAAAGGAAGGAAATTATGGAGTTGTTTGGTGGTGGGTAAGCTTGAATAAGAAGAGACTGGTTCTTCTTTCTTTTCTTTCGTGAAGGGAAGAAGAAAGAAGAGAGAGAGAGAGAGGGGTGCAAGAAAAAAGGTTAATTTGGGTGGGGAGGGAGGGAGGGAGAGGGGGGGGTAGATTATGGAGGTGGATGAGGAATGGTGGGGCCCACGATTATGAAGTGAAGATGCACGATTTGCAGTTAATTTAAATAGTGCCAATTAAGGTGGGAATAATAATAATAATAAACTAAAGAACTTGTATTAAACTCAAAGCCCAAGTCTTGCTTATATATTATATAACACAAGAATCCAAATCAAACCTTCAACTAACTTGGTTCATCTGCAACCTTAAACAATTGTATTTTTTCTTTCTCTCATTCATGAAAACAACTATATAATAAGATTTGTGCATTAAAACATGGATGCTTAATTATTGTTATGTTAAAAATTAAGATGGAAATACCAATTTTAAAAAAACAAGGAGGAATATGTTATCATTTCCTCTTATCTCCCTCTCAACGTTTAGTATGAAACAATTTTAGCTACGTACATATATATAATAATTTTATTAACCAATATAAAAAATGTAAAATTTTCCTAGATTTCCCCTTAGTACCCCCTAAGCTATAATATGAAATGTATCCGTAGAATCGAATTGTAATAGAATAAGTTAACAAGAAACGAAAGAAAAATATAATACTCTAAATGTTGCCTAAAATAATAATAATAATAATAATAATAATAATAATAATAATAAAATCAATTGGTAGTAAGTAAAAATATTGTACATTAATAATAAAATCAATTAGTACTTTCCATGAATTTATTAGCATGTACTAATAATAATAATAATAATAATAATAATAATAAAATCAATTGATAGCAAGTAAAAATATTGTACATTATTAATAAAATTAATTAGTATTTTCCATGAAACTAAGGCATAAAAGCTAAGTTCAATCCCAAATTCCTAATATGAGTATCATAAAGGAGCAACAACAATGAAACGGAGGGAGCTAAAATTGCTACACCGTCGCTACAGTTTGTAGTTACAGGCACTAAAGCATAATAATATGGCAGGAGCATGAGAGTAATTAGTCTAGCTGCCACAAGTTTTGTTGTTGTTGCTACAAGTTGTAGCGGCATGTATAAATTCCTTTTCAATTTATACCATCTATTTTGTTGATCAACGGTGAAGATTATGGTTGTTAGAATAGTATTTGTGGCAACCGATTACCACAGATGGAGACCTTATATATATATATAGGGACGAATCAATGACAATAAGTTTTTTATGACTCTTGGATTTGAACACTCTTAATGGCTAAGATTAAAGTTGATTTTTAATTTATAACTAAATAAAAACAAAAATAAAGACTATGGTAACATACTAGAGATAGGTGAGAGTTGGATGATACATCTTGGGCTTCCTCCATCTGACAGTTTGACAGCTCCAGGTTGAAGTTTTAGATGTGAAAAAGATGAAGATGAAAAGCACCGGGTTTTGTTTTTATTTTTATTTAGTTATAAATTAAAAATCAGCTTTAATTTTAGCCATTAAGAGTGTTCAAATCTAAGAGTCAAAAAATTGTGTAAAAAACTTAATGCCATTGATGCTTCCCCCCCCCACTCACTCTCATATATATATATATATATATATATATATATATATATATATAGTAAAGGAAAAATGTATATATATATACATAGAGACACACGCCTATGCATGGTGGTGATTTTTTTAGGCTATAGCGACGGTTCACCCGACCGTCGCTTTAGCTATTTTGGTCTATGGCGATGGTACGGTAATAGCCCAAAAAAATCATCGTCATAGACGACTGTGTATTTATACAGTTGTATATATACATATAGCTCATATAGTAATGATGATGCATATGTAAGATGTATATTGAGCCTAAAGTTTTTTTTAGGAACTTTTTTCGAGTTATGAATTTGTATGCTATTATCAGTGGCAGAACCAGAACATTTTTAGAGAGTGGTCAAAATACATCAGTAAAAAAAAATTTATTTATTGACGCTTGTAGTGCTTCTTTCAAATTCATTTTACCCATGCAATTATAGTATTTCACAACATCCTATTCTAACCTTAGTAAACCTTTGAGTTATGAGTTTAATGACTTTACACACACACACACACACACACACACACACACACACACACACACACACACACACACACACACACACACACACACACACACACACACACACACACACACACACACACACACACACACACACACATATATATATATATATATATGGGGAGCGATCCATAGCATCTATATGCTATGGGATAAAAAGTGGCATATAGGCTCTAATCCGTCCATTTTATTGATGAAAGGCTGCGATCAGATTTGGGTCATCACCGTCCGCTAGACTTACTAGCGGACGTAATTAGTAAAAATACTGGACGCTTAAGCCCCTCAAATAGACCAAATATGGACCAAATATGCAGCGTTGCGAATTGGGCGAAATCCGACGAACCCTAACCCTAGAAGCCGTCATTCCCCAAATCCTTTGCAAGAGAAATACAGAGGATCGAATTGTGCTTGAAAGTGCGAATTTGGGAAAAAAACGAAGAACCCTAGAAGCCGTCATTCCCCAAATCCGTTGCAAGTGAAATACAAAGGAATCGTGCGTGAAGTGCGAATTGGGAGAAAAGCGAAAAACCCTAGAAGCAATCCATCCCCCAAATCACCTACAAATCACCTGGAAGTTCTCGAAGTTCTCGAAATTAAAACATAGGAAGAGTTCGTGAATTGTTCTGCGAATTGTGCGAAAACCGAAGAACCCTAGAAGCAATCATCTGCAAATCTCAGCCAAAAACGTGAAGTGTTCTATGCCTTTTCACGTTTTTTGAGTTGCAATCTACTTCTTCCAGGTACATTTGATTATCTCTTCTTCGATTGTTTTTTGCATTTAAACATGCCATTGTAATTTGAACATTGATTTGGTATAAAAATTGCATTTTTTTATTGTAATATGGAGCTCTGTTCTAGATTGAAGAATTGAGTTATGTAATATGTTGTTTTCTTCTTATTTTTCAGGTCAGTTAGATGAACTATTTATTTCCCCCATATTACAACCTGAATATGCTGCATTTCCTCCTATTGTTGCATCACCAAAGTTATATGTTTTTATTTGTAATTTGATTGTACTCTAAAATGATTGCATTCATATGTTGCGTCTTGCAGTCCTTATAACTCTGGTGTGAGCCCTGATTATATCCCGAGTTCGTCATAATACAGGTGAGTTAAATATTTTTAATCTATAGTCAAAATGTTCTATTTTGGGGGGTTTATTTACTTCAGTTCTGTGATTGTTTAATACTTGACATTGTGTTGAATTTTTAGGACATATATGGATATCAATCCAGGACCTTTTGATCCTGTTATCTTATGGGACCAAGAAAATCATGTATCTTCTGACTTATGACAAAATATTGTAAGTTTATTGTCACATATCTCATATTTCTCTTAAAATTTTATAAAAAACTTTCATATTTTGACAATTTAATTATGTATGTATCCTCTGTTTAACTTGTAGGATAGGGGTGTGTTAGAAATTTGTCAGATGTCTGCATAATTAATTGAATGGAACTTGACTAAACAACAAGAATATCTATTGGAACAGTTAGGTTTTGGTATATTTTGTCATCAAGATGTAGTGCAAAGATTGATGCATCTCTTGTATCTTCTTTTGTTAAGCGTTGGAGGAGTGAAACAAATTCGTTTCACTTAAAATGTGGAGAGGTCGACATTACTTTAGAGGATGTGGGATTTATATTCGGGTTGCCCATATTAGGAAAATCTTTGACTTGCGGAGAACTAGAACATCCCAAAAGCTATTTTATAAGGGTTTTTGGGCAACAAGTAGCAGTAGAGGATTGGGAACAGTGCTTTAAAAGGGGGGGGGGGCATAAGTTTGCCTTGGTTAAGACACAGATATGGACAATTACCTAAAGATGCTACTTCAGATGATGTGATAAAACACACTAAGGCATATTTGTTGTATTTGTGTGGCGCTATTTTGTTTCCTACGAAGAGTAAAAATATAGTGCATCCTAGGTATTTATTGTTATTGGAAAGATTGGAAGACATAATTACATATGCTTGGGGGGGGCAGCAGTTTTAGGGCATTTGTATAGGGGTTTGCATGAGGCTACTCGGAAAATAGCGAAAAAATTTGCAGGATGTGCAACCTTCCTTATGATGTGGGCTCACGAAAGGTTCAACATTGGTCGTCCTACCCCTCGACCTAATTCCCAGAAGTTGATACCTAGGGCATTATCCTGGGCATACTCTTCTTTTGAT
Organism: Panax ginseng; assembly: GCA_020205605.1. Classification (NCBI taxonomy): domain Eukaryota; kingdom Viridiplantae; phylum Streptophyta; class Magnoliopsida; order Apiales; family Araliaceae; genus Panax; species Panax ginseng. The sequence goes on along the minus strand of CM035148.1, from coordinate 25,224,028 downwards.
CCAAATTCCAAACAATATCAGCGCCGCAAAAATCCACATCACCATCTTGTGTTTTACCGAGGAGAGTTTGATGACATGTTGAAAACAGATTGGGCATGGCGGCCATATCAGATATTTGACACACGTTTGAGTTGGGACTTTTTTGAGGCAAGGTTAGGTGGAGCTGCACGTATACCTTTGATTCATTACGACATTGTTGAGTTTCAAATGCCTGACAGATTTATGAGGCAATTTGGATATTTGCAGTCATATCCATCTAATGCTGAAAACATGGTGGAGTTGAGGACGGAACATAAATGTTCATTGCATTATTGTTTTAATGGTAACCGGTGCCTTATTGTTCATTGCATGAAGCCATGTCTCAAAGACCCATACAAAAGTATCCTCCGTTTCATCCTGTATCAGTGCAAAACCAAACAAGACGGAATGGTAATGGTGATTTACCCCAGTGAATGGAACAAAAGGCGTGAAATACTTGTTTGTCTGATAAGTTGTATCAAATGTCACTACATCCCCAAAATTTTTGTAAACTATCATTGATCGGTAATCTATCCACAAAATGCATGCGATACGATGATCTTCATCTCGTTTGATATCGTAAAAAAATAGAGGATTTTTCGCTGAAAGTTTTTTGAGATACTGCAGAGCTGCTTGGGCATCGTTAGAATCTATCGTGTCACGTCTTAAATCTCGCACAACATTCCGAATATCTATATCACTAAAACCAACATTTTCCCTCCCTCCTCCTATTTCACTAAAAACATTCATCATTGTACTTGGCCTAACTCCAGCGCTGTTTAAAGTTTCGATTAAAGTTCGAGCAACAGGAGTTATATTTTTTCGTGTTTGAATGAAAATTTTCTTGCTCGGAGTAACCAAATCATGATTGTGAGTCAACTCAATTTTTGAAACTTTCCATGTATCTTCCTTTTGTAGATGAACAACAAACATTCTAGCTTTGTACATCGTGCGACCTATTGAATCCCTTTTTCTTTTGACCACTCGCCTTCAAACTTCATCAATATCCTGTTGCTTTTCTTTCGATCGGTTTTCTTGCTTTGGTACACGTAAAAAGTCTGTTGGACAAATTGTTGGAGCGGGCATGTTTATGACTTGCACCAATTTTTATTTCAAATCCTCTACTTCGTGCATAGTTTCTATAAAATTCTTCCGCCTCTTGGATAGTAGAAAAAATCTGAACCTCGTATGGACTTTTTGAATCGTTAATATGCGATTGGTTCATGTTATGAGCACCAATATTAAGCATGTCAATATTATCACGAGAAGAATTTGAAGAACTAGAATTAAACATATCTTCCGTCATAATTCTAAACTTACCACGACGATTTGAGGTGCGATGACTTGCTTGATTAATTGTGTGATTTTCTTCCTTGATGTCAGTTGAAGGCGGCTATAATATTTTGTTTTCCTTATTTGTTGGTGTACAGGAACAATGAAAAATTTAGAATAATTTGTAATCAATTCATATTCTGTTGTAATTGAATTGCTGAACAATATGCTAGCTGTGTTGTAACAATATCTCCATACGTATAAATTGTGTTGCAGCTGTGTAACAGTATCTATTTTGCAAGGTAGTTTGTGGTGCAGCTGTGTTGTAACAGAATTCTAGCTGTGTTGCAATTTCATCAGTATGAGGAGTTTGTGTTAATGTAATTGTAACCATATGAGGAGATTGTGTTGTAATTGTAACCATATGAGGAGTTTGTGTTGAATCTGTCTTGTGGGCTGCTATGTAAGCTGTGTTGTAATTGTAACAGTATGTACATGTAGAGGTGTTCGTATTGCACAGGAGCCCCAATTCTTTTTAGTAACTTACCGTCCGCTAGACATACTAGCGGACGCTGTACATACTGTTAATTCGCACAAGTCTTCCAGTCTAAAGGGGCATAAAAGTCCAAAGATTTTTATTAATTACGTCCCGCCAAGAAGTCTAATGACGGTGATGACCCAAATCGATGCACCTTTCATCAATAAGCGGACGGATTAGAGAGCCTATATGCCACTTTTTATCCCATAGCATATAGATCTTTATGGATCGCTCCATATATATATATATATATATATATATATATATATAAAAAGTTGTTAATTTAATTGGGTATGGTGCAGGTACAAGGGGTTAAGAAAGAAGTTGAATCAATTATTGAAGCGGTACTCATTGGTCAAGTAAATAGTAATGTCACAAAAAAAGAAGTAAGTGATGGTAGCCACTGGCGGAACTAGGGGTCATATGACCTCCCAACTCTGGAATCTGAATTGTGCTAATATTAGTTAAATTTGATCTTTGTTATGAGATAGTATTAATTTATTTGCTTTCTCATGTCCTTCCACCTAAATTAACATTATTACTATAAGATAAAATGATGTTAAATAAATTTGATAATTAATTAATTAATATTGCACTCATTTGTCTTACTAATTTAATCATACCTTGATATCAAATTTTTTGTAAATGAGAATAACTTAATTTTTTTTTTTTTTGCTTTGAGTGGCTCCTCTCACTTCTCTCCAAGAAAATGACCAGAACCACAATATAAAATTTTAAATATATAATATTATAATTTGTAATTTATCCATAAAAGTAGATGATCAGTTGACTAAAAACTTCAAATTGGAAAAATATACTTGTATATATATAAATTACAAATTACAAATTATAATATTATATATTTAAAATCTTATATTGTGGTTCTAGTCATCTTCTTGGAGAGAATTGAGAGGAGCCACTCAAAGCAAAAAAATAAATTAAGTTATTCTCATTTACAAAAAATTTGATACCAACGTATGATTAAATTAGTAAGACAAATGAGTGCAATATTAATTAATTAATTATCAAATTTATTTAACATCATTTTATCTTATAGTAATATTGTTAATTTATTATAGGTGGAAGGACATGAGAAAGCAAATAAATTAATACTATCTCATAACAAAGATCAAATTTAACTAATATTAGCACACTTCAGATTCTAGAGTTGAGGGGTCATATGACCTCCCTGCCTCCTAGTTCCGCCAGTGGCTACCATCACTTACTTCTTTTTTTGTGACATTACTATTTACTTGACCAATGAGTACCGCTTCAATAACTGATTCAACTTCTTTCTCAACCCCTTGTACCTGCACCATACCCAATTAAATTAACAACTTTTTTAAGTCATTGAAATACTACTAGACTACTAACAGATGCACAACATGTCGATTTGGTCTAGTCTAGTCTGGTCTGGATTTGATAGGCCTTAGGCTTTGATCAGGTCAGGTTAAGCCGTTGACTTTTGGTCGTCAGGTTAGGCCAAACCTTGGTCGATGGGTTGTGGTTTGATTAGCTTCAGAAGCTGCCGCACTCCAAATCTAGGTCGGGGCTCGAGGCTCAAAAGTGAGCCCAAGGCATTGGCTAGTCTTGTCCGGTCTTTTTTAATGTTAAATATTAAATATTAAAAATATAAATTATAAATACAAATTAATGAATAACTTGAGTATTTACAAGAAACTAACTTATTATTAATATTTAATATTAAAAATTAATTTATTGATGTATTAATTAATGTTAATATTTAACATTAAAAATATCAAAAATATTAATAAAATTTTATTGTTAAATATTAGTAATTTAGTTTTTACAATAAAACTAACTTATTATTAATATTTAATCAATTAAGTAAGTAAATTATTATTAATATTAAATATACTAACTAGTTCTATTCATTGAAAATGTATATTAATTAAATCTATTTACAAGAAATTAAGAATGACTAGTTAAAATTTTAAATTTATTGATGTATTAATTAAAATTAATGTATTATAATTTATAAATTAAAATAATGATTAAATAAAATTTATACTTTATTGATGAATAATTATAACTTTAAAATTCAAAAATTACAAATAACTGGATAAAAAAAACATATAAAGCCTCAAAATTTCAGCAGCCTCAGCTAAACCAGGCCTCATGCCATGCTTTTTTTGCAGGTCAAACGAGATTTTTATTTAAAAATAGTGGCCTTTTCAAGCCTTTCAAGCCAGGTCTGACCGGACCAGGCCTTGATTAGGCCGAATTTTGACCAGGCTGGACCTACTCGAGCCTTTTATACATCTCTAATAGTACTATAACCTAAATATACTCTAAAGTTAACTTTATAAATAAAAGGATGTCGGAAGCATAATGCATGCAATGCCACACGCGCACGCGCGAAAGCACAATGCATGCAATGCCACACACATACACAAATGTATATACACATTTGTGTAGTACAAAATCGTCTAGAACAATGATTTTTTTGGATTATAGTGACGGTTCACCTGTGACGCCCCCAAATTCGGGTACTTGAAACCCTTATTCAGTGCTCACGATATAAAATGTTCAGAATATAATAAACCAATATTTAGTAAAGTTATTACATCAAAGTTCTTTTAATCCCAGGTACGTAGACCTTTAAACGTTCATTACATGATAGTTTAATATTTACAAACATGAAAACTATCTATTACATCAACTTTCAGCTATTCTATTATTTCTCCTTTTTTCTTGTCTTTTCTAGACCCTTCCGCCCGAGTCTGCTCAGCTGAAAACATTTATAAATAAACAAGTATGAGCATTTAATTGCTCCGCAAGTAATAGCATTTTTTTAAAGCTTAACAAGAAATAAATATTTTCTTTGAAGCATGCTTTGACAGTGAATTAAAATTGTAAAGCAACGAATCTCAAATCATTCACATTTCTGGATTATCATAACAATATTGAATAACTGAGAGGTTTTAAGACCATGTACATATTTTTCTTTTTCTTGAAAAGGTTCAATCAGAAATTTTATCAGATGAACAATCGTCTTAACTTACGAGCACGTAGGGTGATCAGCCCTTTATGCCCTGTATTGATCAATACTATCTTTTCCAGAACAATTTTCATGTTCTACATCACCACTCCCAGAGTGCAATAAAAATATCCCATTTAAGGGTATGTTCATTCTCAGTTTTAGATTCCAACTACAACAATATAGCTGGACAACTTAAATCATGGCACAATAATATTTCAAGACTTAATATAAAGAAATTGAAATATTTTACATCTGTGTCTGGCCAGAATGAATGGCTCAGACTTCTTTGCAACCTGTTCATGTATATTGAATTTTATTTGATATACATGATAATACATTATCCAATCTTTTGAAGCTGATTGGAATAAAAAGATTATTCAATTTTATAATATTTATAATAAAGAAAGACAGTTCAGAATTTAAAAAACCTGTCCACATATGAATAATCTCAAAATACTTGCTCAATAAAGAGTAAGATTTAGATAATTTCCTTGTTTGTAGACTATTTGTACAATTTTCAGCTTAACTTGTGTATTCTCACTTGTGTATTCTCACAGATCCTACATAATTATTTGCATTCACAACCATATTAGCCAAATAGCCAAGTCATATAGCTTGTATATTCACATATCACATAATCACAGTGATCATGTTTTTAGTTTATATTCTTATACTTGAGATATTTATTTACATTTTTTCACATATCTCATTCATGTTCTTACAATAGCCTTTTCTTTCTGTTATAGGGTCTGACATAATTTCTGTTCATGAACTTTTTATGATTTTAGTTCATATTTCTTTTACTTCTTTCATTTGCCACAAGTATAGTTTGCAATTTTCTTTATAACTTAGGTATTCAAGGTGAATACCTAAGGTATTTCATGTTTCACAAGGTAACTTGATAGTATATCTTTTACATCAAAGATAATTCCACTTGTATGGTTATTCCGTGGTATTTTTCATGATTTATAGACTCATTCTGATATGCTATTTCGTTACAAATTCTTTCTTGTTTTTTCATTACCCATCTAATTAAGTTATGGTTTTATTATATATTATATATATATATATATATATATATATATATATATATATATATATTATATCCAGAAGTTAAGAGTTAGGAGTAAACTCTCGAATTACAACACAACGCCAAAAATGGCTTACCAATGCAACAATAGCAACTGCTTGCTGCTGCCATTAAGCAGCAGTCCCTTTTTCCCCAATTCCTTATTTTAAGAGATCATAATTCTCACCTTTTTGGTCCATGTGTTGTTACCTTTTGAATATCAAATTGGTGGTGTACCCACCCCTTTAAGAAAGTATTAATCAACCGTTATGGTTTATTACTATTCAACATCCACAAGAGCAGGGGAAGACCCCTTGTGTATTGCCCAAAACAGCCAACTGCTGCTGCCGTTAGGCAGCAGCCCCCCTTCTCTTAACCACTACCTTGTTAAACTTTTATTCCTTACATTCTTGGCTTGTTTATATGGAGTTTTAAAAATAATATAATGGGTACCTCCACTAAAGGTTATTAAGATAATCTTTTGACATCAACTGCTGCAGCCCATAGGCAGCAGTCCGTCCAGTGCCTTACTCAGCTTTAACCCCTACATTAATGACCCCTTTACACTTTGTTTTGGACAATACACAACTGGTATTTACTCTCATTACAGAGCAATATCAGCTGGGCTATTTTAGAATTTATCTGCACTAAATAAGAGCTCAAGGAAGGCCCCCACCTGATGCCAAAAATAGCCATGGCTGCTACCGTGGGCAGCAGCCCTGTTCTTATTCTATGCCATCTTTGGCAACCATTTGGTAAGTTATTCACAATTTTTTCTTAGAAATATTTACTTAATACACTCCACCTTTTAAAATAACATGCAATCTATAATCATTACACATGATATGCAATCAACTTGGTGCCAACTGACTGCCCCAAAACAGTGAGTAAAAATGCTTGCCAGGCTAAATTCTAGCATTTAGTTTTAGCTTTAAAAAATTTAGTTTTCATTCCATTTAACAAGGCACAACAGTTTACTTACCCTTATTCATGGTATATATATATAACCCAAGCTTTAATTCTGACAAATAAGCAATTGTTAAGCAAAACAGTTCATTAAGGAATTTTATCAAACACTTTACAGGCACTGTTTTACAACACATGTGTCATAGCTATTTATTTTCTTTAAATCCCCAGTTTAGCTTCCTTATTACTCCACAACCAACATATCTCCATTAATCAATATTCCAGCCACAAATAGTTTATTTCACAGTTTAGCCAAACATATTTACCGTAAACAAAATAGACAAATACATATTAGCCTTCCTTTAATTTAAAAGTTTGATATTAACAAACAGTGAGTTTCAATATCCCATGCATGATCGGTTGTTATAAAAATTAAACTTACCAATTACTCTACCAGTTAAATTTATTCAACCATTTAATCCCAGCATCACAGATATATATCTCATATAGACTTTTATCAACCAAACGAATCATCAATTACACACTTCTTTCATATATATATAACTTTACTCTACTGTATAAAGAAAAATTACCTTTAATTTCTGTATCTCTGTGTCGTTGGCTTCAGCTTTGTTTCAGCTCTTCTTACTTACTAACCCCAAATTTTGATATCCTTCTAACTCTTACTTGCTTAGCCCAGCTCGTAGAAATTTCAGAGTTTGTATACCACTAATTGTGTTTTACTTAAGAGAGAAACTGACCTTAAGAATTTAAAACTGTGCTATATAAGCATACTAGCTCGGCTAATCACATTATAGACAAGCTGAATTGTAGAGCTATGTTAATAAATGATTGCCAGCACATGCTAAGTTACTGAGTCATTATCTCATATTAAAAGCCACGTATCTAACCACTAAGCTGAGTTTTGATTTTCTACTGTTAAGCTTTAACTCTTAAGGCTGTGGTTGGTGAGAAAATAACATTTACTTCCCCTTTCTGCATTTATTGCACCATTTATAACATATTTTAGATACACTAAAATACATTACAAAAATTTTGGATAAAATATCCATAAATCATTTTCTGTTAAAGTAGAGGGTAACTACTAAATATAATAAATATCAATTATTATATTTGACATATCACCACATCACATATTATACTGCACATGATAATATATACAATATATATATAACACATAATAAAAAAATTCTGGTAAACTCTTAATTTATTCATTCAGGAAAAATACGATTCACTACATCACCCGTCACTCTTATATATATTCTAGTCTATGGCATTATTAAGGGTAAACGCGAGTCGAAGCAAAAGCGAGCAGAGAAATTTACTCGAATTCGACTTTAAATGATAAATTCAGATTCAAATTCGCTTGAATTCGAATTATATTTGAAAAATCCTACTCAGATTCGACTCGACTCGACTCGAATATTTATTACTCGAATTCGATCCGACTCGACTCGAATATTTATTCAAACTACTCGCGAGCTTCAAATTCAAGTTCGAATTCGAATATACACATAATAACTTGCTAGTTTTATAATAAATATAAGTATAAATTGAATTTGTTATTTTACTTAAAAATGAAAAAATATATTTATTATTACACTTTACAAATATAAAATCACAATTAAAATTAAAAACAAAACAAAATAATAATTAATTATCCTAATTTGATTTAAATTTGTATATATTATAAAAGAATGTATCGAACATCTAATCAAATATGTATTAACCAGTATGTATCGAATCACAATTAAGAATTGAGTAGTTTGAATTTTAAGCGAAGTGAGTATAACCTTGCTCGGATCTACTACTCATATTTTTATTGAACTACTTTTAATGATCAAATTTGGATCATATTATTAACGAATCCGAAGTCTTCGTATTTTTTTCGAAGTCAAGCTTAGAATCGAACTAGCTCGAATCGTGTTGGCTCGTTTACGACTTTAATGATGACATTGAACTATCGCTATAACCCAAAAAAGCGTCACATATATAAGCGATCATGTCTACTTATAATATATATATATATATATATATATATATATATATATATATATATATATATATATATATATATACTACTCAACATCTAGCTTATAGTTTTGAACATCTAGCTTATAGTTTTGGAGAATATATAATTCATTTTGAAGCAAACATGCACTAATATATACCTACCTTGTGAATTAGTTCTTCTGCTAGATTAGCATCCTTGGCAACTTCTTTGGCTACATTATTAATTTCAACCGATTTGAGATTTCTGGCATTGGGAAATTGATCTGCCAAAACATCTGTAATCTTCACCACTTCCTCAGCCACCTTTTCCACCGCATTCGCGACTAATTCAGCATCCTCTAAAATCACTTCCATTTCATCTACGTACGCGCGCACACAATTATTTCAAGCTAGTGAGACACAAAACTTATTTAATTTGCAGTTTATGCATGATGAAGAGTTGTTAAGGATATTAACATAATCAAAAAATATATATATATATATATATATATATATATATATATATATATATATATATATATATGGGCTAATTACATACATTACATGAAGTACCATCAAATTCATAATTTGCCCCAAAGAATTTGAGCTTACACTTTACTACATCAAGTACCTAATTTAATACAATTTAAACCCCAATTTCCGAATTCGGCTAAAATTGGTCGGAATACCCGACCCGTCCAAAAATTCGATCGGGTTTTGTGTATTTAATACCAGTTGACCATATAAATATACAGTTTGACTTAATTTTAAAAAGGACTATTTACTATTCAGTTACATCAAGTACCACCATATTCATGATTCGTCCCCCAAAGGAAAAAAAATTAAAATTATTAAAAAAATTATAAATATAATATTTTCAGCACTTTACAAAAAGTAACTAATGCCGTAGAAATAAGGTATAAAATTATAAATACAATTTATAAAATTTAAGTTGTGATATAATTTGTAAAATTTAAGACGTAAATTTTTTAATTTATGATATAATTTATAATTTGCAAGATTTAAGTTGTAAAATTTATACATACAATTTGTTAAGTTTAAGACGTAAAATTTATAATTTATGATATAATTTATAATTTGCAAGTTTTAAGTTGTAAAATTTATACATACAATTAGTAAAATTTTAGACACAAAATTTATAATTTATAATTTACAAGATTTAAGTTGTAAAAATTTGTACATACAATTTGTAAATTTTAAGACATAAAATTTATAATTTGCAAGATTTAAGTTGTAAAATTTATACATACAATTTATAAAATTTAAGACATAAAATTTATAATGTGCAAGATTTAAGTTGTAAAACTTGTATATACAATTTGTTAAAATTTCTAAATTTGAAGGAATAAAATAATTTGAAGGATTAGAGAAGAGGGAGAGAGCAAATGAGTCATTTTTTTCTTTTTGAATTTATAAAAGTAAAAGTATAAATAAAATTTGTAAAATTGAAGTTGTGATATAATTTGTAAAATTTATATTAAAAAATTGTTAAAATTTCTAAATTTGAAGGAACAAAACAATTTAAAAGATTAGGGAAGAGGGAGGGAGGGAGGGAGGGAGGGAGCGAGAAGAGAGAGCGTGAGTCATTTTTTTCTTTTTCTTTTTTTCCCTCCTCCTTTTGTATGCTATTCTAATATAAAAGGGTATTATTTAATTGATTAAATTTTGGGCACTTTGTCAATTGTTTAAAAGTTTAATGTTATTCGTGTTAAAAATATAATTTGTATGTTTAAAAGTTTATTGATTTTTTTTGGTAATTAAGTCTTTTAAAATTTTTAAATTAAAAAATAATATTGGGTAATCTTTCTATTAATATTTAATTTTAATAATTTAATATATAATAATTATTTATAAGGATTTATACATATTTAATACGTACGTCAAAATAAATATTTATACAAATTTTATACGAATTAAGTACTTGATGTAGTAAATTGTGAATTTGGTAGTACTTAATATAACATAAGTGTAATTAGCCCGTATTTTATACTGTATCTAGCCAAAAAATTTGGTATTCCGGCCAATTTTGGCCGGATTCTGAAATTTGGGGCTAAATTATATTAAATTAGACACTTGATGTAGTAAAATGTAAGCCCAAATTTTTTTGGGGCCGGGTCTAATAATGAATATGATGGTAATTCATGTAGTAAATCTGTATTTAGTCATATATATATATATATATATATATATATATATATATATATATATATATATATATATATGTATGTATGGACAGAACAATTGTTTATGTAGACAAATATTTCGGTGGAAGATTATATTTGTCCAATAAATAATTGTATACAATTAATTTGCCCTAGCTATATATATTATATGTCCATAAATTTAATTTCCTGTCTAATAATGTAAAGCATGAATTGCTGGAAAAATCAAGAAACTTGGATAGGGTCAGCAATTGTGTTACCAGTCGTACGTACTTTTCAATTTCAGGAATGAATTTAATTTGTCCTTGCCAAAGGGTAATGTAACTATGGATAGTAGCATTCCGGCAACCCATTTTTTCCTATATCATGACATTTGTTAGATTAAGGTTAGCCTATATATATATATATATATATATTAAAATTGAATAAATAAATAAAATTAAAAAACCTGTAAGAATATATAGTATTCATTGACAATTACCAAGAATTTGAAGGTTTCCCAGATGGGCTTGGAGGTCCTGGATGAACACTACTGAAGGATGCAAAGTTCCTACATGCATGCATATCATGAGGAAATTAATGTTAAGACTATAAATTAAATGTAATTGATCCACTGATTAATGTGATTCTAATTATTATAATCTTTTCATATTTTGTAATAGATTATTGTTACAGTTTGATCCAAAAAATATATTTATAGGTAAATAAAAGAGTTTTGTTATATATGCCGATCGACTCGACATGGAGCTGACTAAACACAAATGACAGCATCGAATTATTTACAACTTAATTCATGGCTTTTAAAACATTAAACATTTAAATATGTGTTTGTATATATCTAAGCAGCCTTGGGGGCTTTTAGACCTCAAATACTGCATTTGATAATTTTGTTCTTCTAAAGTTTAGATAATCTATATTAAATTAAATTTATTTAACTCAAAAGCGCATTAATTATAAGCCCAAACTTCACAAGCCTTAACACCCCAGATACAGCAAAATGAACAAGCTCCCGACTATGTTGGATAAAAAGGAGTACGCGGACGTACATATATATATATATATAGGGTGATGAATCAGATAAGGACTCCATTACTTTATTAAAATGCGGACTTTTTTTTTGTTGATTTTTTTTGATTTTTTTTATTTTTAAAATAACTAAAAAAAAAGTTTAATATTTTATGGAACTGAATTTTTTCATAATACAGTGTTTTGGATGTGATTTGGACACGTATAACAAAAGGTCCGCATTTTAACAAAGTAAGTGAGCCCTCACCGATCGGTTTTTGTGTATATATATATATATATATATATATATATATATATATATATATATATATATATGTATGTATGAGAGGAATTGAATTAATTAAACCAAAATGCAATATAATTAAAGAGAGTGGAGAGAGAAATTTGCATGTGAATTTTACTACGAAACTAACCTGCTGATGATGCTGTGTGAAAATAACACATAATCAGAAGTTAAAAATTGGTGAAAATTGGATTTTGGTGAACTTAAACTCCTGCTTGGATCAAGAAAAGAGGGTAGAAATATTCTTGAATGATTTACAAGTGGAAGGGTACTTGAGGAGCAGTATGATCTCCATAATCTTGACGCAAACATGTTTAATTTTGATTAAGCTTCCAACACAAATTTGAAACATGCACCTATCTTGTTGAATTTATAAAGTATATATTTTCTTACAAATAAATTGAGGTTCATTAATTTATATATATATATATATATATATATATATATATATATATATATATATATATATATATATATATATACATGACTACACACAAATATTACTTGGTAGCGTGAGAATTGTACCAAGAAGAGTTACTTGGCCGCCATGATTACTTGGAGTACAAAACTTGCATGTTGGTTTCCTTGGAAGACAACTAGTGTTTTAAATTTGTGTCAAATTAATTATAAATTCATTTTGACTTTTAAAATTAATTTGTAAAATTATAAATTCAGAATCGATATAAAAATATTTAATTTTAATAATTTGAAAATATTAAGAGTGTATTTTGGTCTATGACAACCTCTAATAAAATAAATTGTTAATTTAAATTTGAATAGAGATGACATAATAATGAAATTATGATAACAAGTTGAAAATATTGTGCTATTTTATATTAATATAAAAAATAGATCATTCCTTTTGTAGAATAAAAAAAGTGGCAAATGAAACTTTTTTTTTTTGGCTTGTGTGTGGAATAGATCTAGAAAGAGTAATAATTACTTAATATTTGTTGTTTTTAAAACTTATCGAGTGTGCAGGGTAACAAAGGCACCGAGGTAGGAGCTGAATCAGCAAAATAGATCAAGATAATGATGCTATACAGTAATAGAGGGATAATTTTGAAAAAAATTAAAAATATCTCATATTAATTTTAACAAGCCTAATCTAATATTTTGGAATAGAGGGATAATTTTTAAAAAAATTATAATTAATCCTCTTAGAATGAAAAAAATAAAATTATAAAAAACGTCATATATTATGAGATGGAGGAAGTAATATTTTTTTAAAAGTCCTAACCAAATATATCAGCACTACATTTAATTAACCAGAAAATTTTGATTAATTTAAATTGTATTGGAGTATACAGTACGTGTAGGAAGTGTATAATGTCAAGCCCAAGAAGATGTGTAGACTCCTACTTTTAGAAGTTGGGACGATTCACATTTAATTTCTTATCCCAAGTCCATCAACTCGGTGGGTCTTCAACAATCCGTCATTGATTCCATCGCGATTTTTAAGTATAAAAGAGATGATGGATTAACTGAAGGGACAGTGCCTTAGGCTTTTGCCAAACTGTAGTCATGCTTTTCATATTCCTTGTATTGGTAGTATTGGATACAACTCATAGGAATTTGAATGGATTGAGTTTAAGGGAAGAGAATTCTGTGGAGAATAATACTCTCTCCTATTCAGATTAAATGACGTTTTAGAAAGTTTAATTTTATTCTATATAAGTGTCGTTTTGGAATCTCTATGCAATATTGCACTATTTTTTTCTAATTTACCCATCTATTTAATATACTTAATAAATGCAATTGTGGAGAGATAAATAATTAATTAGGGGACAATTGTGGAGAATGAGATGAGACAATTGTGGAGAGAGAAATAATTAATAGGGACACAAAAGACATTTTGTGTTATTTTTTAATAAGTGTGCTTAACTCTAAAAAGTCGTTTAATCTGAATAGGAGGGAGTAATAATAATGGTGAATTTGGAAGTCAATATCGCGGCGAGACTGGTGAAATTAGAACTGGAGGGGAAAATACAAGTGCATTGCCAATTGCCAAATGAACAAGGAAATATTAATGACAAAAAAACTTCTCCTTGTGCCAATCCGGGGATTTGTGATGGTCAAGTGCTAAGTGATTTGGCACCAGTGAGGAGATCGAAGCGAGTTCAAAGAAATAGGATACAAAAAAAGTTGCTAGGCAGCAAGGTAATAAATCAAATTCAAGAAAAATATGGAGTTCTGATGAAGAGTTGTTCATTTGGACGTTCTGCTCATAAGGGGAGTGGCTCCATTAAAAGGTCATTATCAACAAGTGGACAATGCTCCAGACCCAGGTCTAGTCGAACCCATGATTCAATCCTACCGTTGTAATCATAAATTTTAGATTGAGGGAGGGAGGGAGGGATCGAGGGAGTATAGTAATATGAAGTAGGAACAAATTAAGATACAAGTTTTAGGTATATTGTTGGTCGAGGCGTGGTTATTGCTGCGTTATTCCTCTTTCATAATTTTCTTTTTAAATTAGTTTCGATTAATCAACTGGTATTACATATTTGGGTGTCTCATTTTAGGGTTAAGGTCTGTTTAATCAATGTTCTTAATCTCATTATATATAATTTTTAAAGTCAAATTCTACTTAAAACTAGTTTTGAAAGAGAAGGGAGGAAAGTAGTGGCATCATGCCATCATGTCATGTAGTCTTGCTAAATTTGCACTCATATGTCTGGAATCTGGATGCATACAGTCTTTCACATGCTTACTTTTGTACGTAATATCTCTCTTGCCTGCCCACATACTTTTTTGATGTGCCACCATGTTTTTCCAAGCCGGTGAGACAACTGTTAGTCGATTCTCTGCTTGGTTCCAGTGGGCACAAATAAATGAAAGAACCCAACCATATATAGACGATTTTTTTTCCCTTCTAACGTGTAAAATCTATATAAAAAATATTTAAATATTATATATTTAAAAATATGGAGATTTTGAAATATTCTAATTAATTTATATTAAAATTTTAAAATATAATACTTAAATATATTTTTAATATGTCTTAAAATTTATAATTTTGTACTACATACATTAAAAAAAGACTATTAATATTGTTATAATAAAAATATTCTCATACCAAAATATTTATTAATGTTTTTAAATTATTACATCTTAATATTTTAAATGACACTTAATATTTTGATAAAATCATTTTCTTATGATAATATCAATAATGTTAAAAAGAATATTATAATAATTGTAGAATATAATATGTAATATATAAAGAGGAGAGAGAGTGACATATAAGAGCCTAGCAATTTAAGAAAGAAGTCAGCCGCGCCACACGTTGTAGCGGTAGGCAGGAGTGAGCAAAAAACGGATAAAACCGAATTATCGAAGCGAACCGAATTTTTTTAACCGAATTATTTCGATTTTTCGGTTTTTTTCTTATTTCGGTTATATCCGATTTATTACTCATTATTCGATTTCGATTTTGGTTTTAAAAAACAGATAATTCGGGTACCCGATTAACCGAATATTAATATTTAAAAAATAATAATTTTATAATATTATCTAATAATTCAAGTATTCAGATTTCTCATTTCAGTTCTTGCCCTAGCATAGCATAGTCGCCGACTCGTCGCTCCCAGCCTCCCAATCCCAGATCTCAAATCAGTTATTCTTGTCCTAGCCTCTCTCCGTTACATCATCTCCGCCTCTCCGGCCTCCACCATGCCGAATGCATAATCCAGATTTCATGGCAAAGACGAAAGAGTCTGCCTCCGACAAAGATCTCTGTGGACGCCCCAAAATTAGGTATACATCACCCATTACGAGTCATTAGATACATGGTACAAAATTCAAATACAACTTCATTTATCTAATGTTGAGTACGTCAGATATAGAATCGACCACGATTAACTGTGAGTTTTAATACAAATGTATGTAACTCTCGTGGTGCCTCGACCACAACCTTACAATGGTACTTTACATAAAAGTATAGTCAAAAGCTGTTTTGAAATTAAAATTTTTGGGAAGTGCTCGAGAAACCTTCGTACATGGGAGGCTATGCGTCCAGGTTATAATAGATATCATATGGCGCGCACGAATTATCCTTGGTTGACCTAATAGACCCCAAAAAAGGGAAGATTACTATCATCTTCTTTCCAATGGTGAGTCTTCTCTTGACATATAACTATCTCCACTTGTCTCCAAGTGAGTATTATATTTCAAATAAACTCCAAGATCATATAGGTAATGCCAGTAGATATACTCAAAGAAGTGGATGCGCATTTATACATCTTATGATAACACGAGGTTGTATGTCATTAGACATCTTGTATGATAGTGGCAAAACACCCTTCCAAAGTTGGGTTCACCTCACCCTATTTGATTCACCAAATATAACTACTAAATGTTGTATAGAATACAACACACTTTTTTATATCTTGTTTAGGAGAACCTCCACATGCTAGAGATCAACATTTCTATTCCCTGTTATCCCCGCTCGACCCGGTAACACTCTTACTAAGAACACTCTTATTACACGAAAGGAATTGTGAAGCGAAAGTGGTGAACACAACTAGCCCAAAGAAAGAATATCATGATGAAGATAATTAAATTATCAATAGCTTTCATCAATAATAAATCGGAGATTTAGAACATATGGTAGATGATAAAACTTTTCAACCATAGAGTTGCGGTGAACGAAGCAATCCATTAGAAGAGTCAAATAGACCATAAGGTCTATTATCTTCTCTATGTTAAAAGTCCACCAATAATATTTTATCCATTTAAAATAAATCAACAGTTCCTGTCCACGATCATGTGAATAACTCATAATCACAACTATGATTCTAAATTCCTCTTCGCACCCAAGACGAAGATAATTTTCATCACATGTCTTCATCTGAAACATCAAAAATCATGGTTATACCAAATCACAATTCCTGCTCGTAATCATTAAATCATCTTTGCACTACGGCCAAAGATATTCATTATTATCACATCCATGAATTAATATTTCATTGTTGAGACTCAGCTCAATAATTAATCCACATCATCGAATCATCCCTGCACTACATGCCAATGATATTCTTTAGTATCACGACCACGAATTATCCATGCACTAAGGGCCAAAGATAATCGTGTTTTCATCAACGGTCCTGATCATGCCATAAAATAATTCATCTTTGCACCCTTGGCCGAAGAGAATCCATAGCTATAATCATACCAAAAACTGTCCATCAATGCACTACGGGCCAATGAGGACTTTTTCATTAGTATCACAACCACAAATTATCCATGCACTACGGGCCAAAGATAATCATGTTTTATCAACGGTCCTGATCATGCTATAAAACAATTCATCTTTGCACCCTTGGCCGAAGAGAATCCATAGCCATAATCATACCAAAAATTATCCATCAATGCACTACGGGCCAATGATGACTTTTTCCACATCATTTGCAACATTACGGTCATGATTATAATGAATAGTCCCTGGTCATAATCATACCAAGTCCATCTATGCACTACAGGCCACAGATGACTTTCAACATAATATAAATATGAGGATGATGACAATATTATAAGCATTAATCAAACTAAATCAAGGATAAATATTAAAGACTTTAAATTTATCCAGACATTATCAATCACTTAATAAAATCATAATCTAATACTGTTAATACTATAACAATATTTTAATCACTTCTTAAACTTATAAATAATTACATTTAATTGTTTACACTTTTCCAAATAATGCATTTAATCATTCAAAAATGTCATTCTCATAAGATTTCATCACCAATAATCAAATTACTCATCAAAAATCTACATATACCTTATATAGGATTTCCAAGCCATAAAATCTTATTTACCAATTCTTCAACTCCACATAACATATTTAACTCATATGTTCGTAGCTAGACTATTTTCATGAAAAATACCAAATCAGTCCAAAAAATTATTCTTTTATGGGATTTAGCATAATATAGTCCCATATTGAACATATATTTTTCTTGACATTTTTAAAATTCATTTACTATTTTTTAAAAATCAATTTCTAATTAATTCCTTAAGAAATTAGCTACCTCACGGTTAACTCCAGAAATTCCCAAATCTTGGCAGGATCTTACACATGTTAACGTGAGCTTCTAGTTTAAATTTCATGGTCATCGGAGTTATAGAACTAGGTTATAGCATTTTTTCGGAAAAACCTAAATATTGAAATGGTCATAACTTGCTCATTTTAAGTCGGAATGAGCTCATTTTGGACAAAGCCAGTACTTTATACCATATACTTTCATGTCCTAAAAGGCGAATTTTTTCACAAATTAAGTGGTAAAACAAATTTCTTTAAAATCGTGGCAGCATCCTTTTTCATATTTTGCAGTTTTTCGTACTTTGCTAAAATTAGTTCACACAAAAATCTACAATACCTTTTCTAGTGATTCAACTTGGATAAGTTACAAAACTCATAGACCTAACTCTAGAACTTGACCACACTCAAAAATTCAAAATATAATAGGAGATATGGTCAATTGAATTTTATGTTTCATTTTCACCAAAATCTGATTTTTCAACCCTTTGTGATTTCTAAGAAACTTTCATGTTTTCACATAATAGCCAACATAACTCATCATAACACTTACTAATACCACATATACCTATGATTTTCATTAGTCCAATGCTTTTATTATGACTTTCATCACAATCCACGTAAACAGATCATTTCCATAATTTAACAATGAATGAAATACAAAGGATCGTTCACCATGCATGTGGTAATCCACATAGACAGGTTATTCCAATAGAATAATAAAGAATGGAATAACTGAAGGATTCACCATGCATGCGATAGAGACCACACGCATGAGTTATTCCCAGCAGAATAATAAATAATGGAACCAGTCCCAAAGGCGTAAATGCTCGTAATACGATATTAACGAATAATAAATAATGGAATCAGTCCACAGAAAGCACACGCATGTGAGGATATTCCGCGAATAATAAATAATGGAACCAGTCCCAAGGCGTAATCGCACGCATGGATATTCTGACAGAATAATAAATAATGGAACCAGGTCCGGCGTAATCGCACAGACAGGATATTCAAACTGAATAATAAAGAACGGAATATTAGAATAATTTCACCATGTATGCAGTACTTTTCATAGACAGGTTATTCCAACATAATAATAAAGAATTGAATAACAGAAGTTCTCTTCATGAATAAAAAAAAAAGAATACCCATTACGAGTACAACAAATAATATCCCCTACATTTGAAAGAAGAGTATTCTGACTGGTAGGGCGGGAATATACTAGAAAAAAACTTGCACTACGCTCAAAGCTTTCTTAAACTCTAAAAAAATACGCTCAAGATTATAGAAGAAGAACTCTCTCTATAGTTTTTCTCTCTAGAGTTTCAGTGAATTCGTAAGAAATAATGAAGGAATGAGCTTCTATTTATAGAAGAATTGTAAGACCCCGAAATTTATGAAATAAAAGTATTCAATTTTTCTTATAATTACTATTCAGTAAATGGTTAAATTGATAAAAGTTAAAGTTAAGGGTGATATATGAATTTTTTTAAAATACACAAGTGGTTATAAAATATTCATTGTTGTGGGGAATATTCGTTTGGTCGTGGAATATTCTTTCTCACGGGGAATATTAATATGACAACAAGCTTGACCATTGTGGGGCCCCATAATGTAATAACTGTCGGATGACGAAAAACGACAAAATTAAGTTTTTATAAATAACTTGAGCGTAATCGTTACCATTAACACTTGTTGGAATACCGGTTGGTAAAATAAAGTAATACGGCGTTGTTGCGTAGCATTGGCGGTATTACACAGTATTTTTGAATTATTGATTCTTACGTGAAGAAGGCACTACTCAATAATTGTTACGATAATTACTATTCAATATTTTATTTTATTGATTCAATAATTCTTTGCGTTGATATTTTATATTATTGTTGTTTCAATAATTATCACCGCACAATATTTCTCATTATCAGATCAATAATTCATATTATTTGAATAATATTATTAGATACCATTATTGGCAATATCTAGAAAGTTACATCGAGGAGAGGTTTGGTCACCTAATTGCGGCCAAGAAGGAAAAATTCTTATTGGAAAGCCCTCTCTTTCTCAGGAACTACCGGTCATTAATAATTGTGATTTCGTAATATTATTTGTGAATAATTAATTATTGATTTATATGATAAGGAAATATTTATTTGATGTGGATATAAATGATGGATTTATTTATGTGGTTATAAATGAAAGAATTAATGTTGAGGTATTTTATCGATTATTTTTGTTTGAATGAAGGTATTAAAAATTAAACCAAAGAGTTTTTGAGATATATTGCGTGAGTTATAATTTTTTTAATCCGATTGGTTGGATCGTTGTAATTTTTGGATATGTTATACATATATAAGTTGAGTATATGTCCACAAATTTTGAACCGTTAAAAAAGAACGTATGATTTGTTATGAATTTTAAGAGGTGAATGGTTCAGAAATTGTTGAAGTATCCAAATTTAGCATTTTGGTGGAAAATTCTAGAATTGAGTGGCCCCACTTGTGGTTGGTGAAGAAATGTGCTGAATTTTATTTCAAATGTGGTAGGTGGGAATAATGTGAGTAAAGCCATCGAGGTTGCGAGTCAAGTCTGCTAAAAATTTTCTATAAATAGAGGGCTAAGTTAGAATTGAAAATCACACCGTAAACATAAGCTTTCTCTCTTTTCTCTCTAGATTATTGAGTGTATTTTGTGAGTATTTAGATACTTGGTGAGTTGATATTCATCGATTGCAAGTTTTCTTGACGTCATATCCGATATCCAAATGGAAGTCTTTTTTCTTTTGAGGTAAGAGATAGTAAAGGGATTTTAAGGGTTATTATATTTTCAGATTCATTTCTTCTTAACCTTCGTAAAATTTGGAAAAATTTGAAATGATATGTTGATGATTTTTATTGATTGTGTCCAAAATGGTGATTTTGGATGTATAGATTAAGAGTTATGAATTTTATGAGAAAAGACTATTTTAAAAGTAACCGCTTATAATTACTTGTGATTAACTCCAAAATTGATAAAATTTTTATTGGGAGTACATCTATATAATATCGATGTGTACTATGTGAATTTCGAATTTTTGGATAAAAGTACAATTTATGATAAATGTCTAAATATTTTAGCGATTTTGGCCGTATGAAAATAGTAAATGAATTTTAAAATTCTAAGAAAAATATATGTTCAATATGGGACTATATTTTGCTAAATCCCAGAAAAAATATTTTTGGAACTGATTTGGTATTTTTTATGAAAATGGACTAGTTATGAATAAATGAGTTAAATATGTTATGTGAAGGAAGAAAATTGGAAATTATGATTTTATGGCTTGAGAATCATATATGTGGTATATGCAGATTTTTGATGAGGGTTTTGGTTATTGGTGATGAAATCTTATAAATTTGGCATTTTATGATGATTAAATGCATTATTTAGTAAAGTGTAAATAATTAAAACAAATTGTTTATAAGTTTAAGAAATGTTATTCTTTCAATATCATTATACCGAAATATTGGTATAGATTTTATTGTGGAATTTTTACCTTTTTGTGTCAGGGTTACTATTCATGAGTTACTATTCACGAGTTACTATTCACGGGTACTATTCACTATAAAATTGGTTTCTTTTTCTAACCAAATTATAGTTGATTTATGAATATTACTCTGGAGATTAAAACTATATATTGATTATATTGATTTTATTATCATATATAACATTTTTATAACCATGATGTTGAAATTCTCTTTCACTTGAGTATAAAGATGGGTAGATTATTGGTATGATCATGACTAGGGTTCTTTTTGGCGATGGTGAAAAGTTGAATGTGGATTTGGTATGATCATGACCATTGAATTTATAATTGAATATCTTTAGCTTAAGTGCAAAGGTGAATTGATCAACATGGTTATAATTATTGTTTATATAAATTCTGAAATGATTATATATTTCTTTGAGATATTAATATATTTGGCCCTGTAGTGCAAATATGAAGCATTAAGGAATATCTTTGGCCCGTAGTAAAAAGATGAAGCTGTTAATGAATATCTTTGGCCCGTAGTGCAAAAGATGACCTATTATTGAATATCTTTGGCGATTAGTGCGAAGATGAATGTGGATGAATATCTTTGGTAGTAGTGCAAAGATGAATTTATTAGTATGATTATGAGCAGGGCTGTGATTTGGTATAACCATGATCTTTGATGTTTGAGTAAATACATGTGATGAAAATTATATTAAATCACGGGTGCGAAGAGAATTTAGAATTACAATTATGATTATGAGATATTCATATAATTGTGGAAAGGAACTATTGATTGATATTACGAGGATAAAACATTGTTGGTGGACTTTTAACATGGAGAAGATAATAGATCGTGTTATTGTCTATTTGACTCTTCTAATGGATTGCTTCGTTCATTGCAACTATGATTGAAATTTTATCATCTACCATATGTTCTAAATCTACGATTTGTTATTGATGAAGGCTATTGATAATTTAATTATCTTTAGTCATGATATTCTTTCTTGAGCTAGTTGTCTTCACCCTTTGCTTCGTAATTCCTTTCGTGTAATAAAAGTGTATTTGGGTTTAGCGGGGGTAACAAATGAATAAGCGGTGGTCTCTACAGTTTGTGGAGTTCTCCTTAAACAAAGATGTATAGACAAGTGTGTTGTATACATCTTTTAGTAGTTATATTTGGTGAATCATATAGGAGAGGCGAACCCAACGTTGGAAGGGTGTTTTGCCTTTATCATACAAGATGTCTAATGACATACAACCTCGTGTCATCATAAGATGGGGTTGTGCTCATCCACTTCTTTGAGTATATTCTGAACACTACCTATATAATCTTGGTGTTTGTTTGAAGTATAATTCTCAATTTGAGACAGTGGAGATAATGATAAATCAAGAGAAGACTCACCATTGGGAAGAATATGATAGTAATCTTCTCGTTTTTCTTTGGGGTCTATTGGGTTAACTAAGGATAATTCTGTGGCCATATGATATCTATCATAACCTAGAAGCATGACCTCCCATGTATGAAGGTTTCCTTGAGCACTTTTCAAAGATTTTAGTTTCTAAAATAGTTTTTGACTATACCTTTATGTAAGGTGTCATCTTTGTGAGAGTCTTTCACTCGCGGTTGGGACATGTGTCACATTTGGTATATATTTGTATCCAAACTCACAAAGATATATGTGTTGTTGTATTTTGCACGACAATTGTTGTAATAAAGTTGTAGTTATTTTTGTACCATGTATTTGGCATTTCGAATGGGTTGGATGGAATGGACCTATTTTGGGGTTGTCACAAGAATGAACTACATAGTAACTAATTCATGAACGGTCCAGATTGATTTACTTTTAATCGGACGGTCCATATTTAAAGCAAAATCTTTTAAATAAAATATAATATATTCTATTTATAATCTAATAAAACAAATAACTTTATAAAAGTATTACATTTTATATAAAAAGATTTTACTATGCAAAACACTATGAAAATAGAATATAATATATTCTATTTATAGAATAACTTTATAAAAGTATTCATTTTTATATAAAAAGCTTTTACATTTTATTACATTAATAATACTAATAAAACAAAATTGAGTGACTTATCACATAAGCATTAATAACCAACACTTAAGTGCTTCTTATGCAACAACGCCAGTATTCTTTGCACTTTTACTACTAGGGTAGTTCAACAGTTTTAACGGTAACACTTTCGCCGTTATTTTATAAAAAGATAATTCTATCGTTTTTTAAATACGACAATACTTCCGTCGTGGGGTCCATCAATGATTGTGCCATCGTATGGATATTCCCGAATAAAAAGAATATTCCCCGACCAATCGAATATTTTATAACAACTTGCATACTTTGAAAAAAAATTCACATATTACTCTTAACTTTAAACTTTTATCAATTTAACTATTTACCAAAATAGAAAAATTGAATACTTTTATTTCATAAAATTCGGGGTCTCACAATCTCCGACCACCACCATGAGCAATACAGTAATCTGTGCGTCCTTCTGCACTTTTTGTACATCCTAGAAACTCACCGTCTACCACCGCCATGGGCCTTGCAGTATACAGTCCGTCCCTTAGCCCCTTTATGGCATCCAGGTCTTTGATACCTCCTGCCACCACCATGGGAAATGCAAAGGCCAGAAGCACCTCTTGCTCCCTTTCCACATCCCATAAACTGGCATGCCTTTGAGCTGCTATTGTGTAATCCCGAAAGTACAAGTTACGGAGCTTTTTGGTGTTGTTATTACGCTTGATGAGAGGTCTGGAGTTATTGGCGCTGGTTTGTGTTCTCTTAGAGCCTGGTTGAGAAAGGAGTTAACCTCTGATGGGTGTTCCAATGGAGAGAAAGAATTTCCTCTTTTCCAATGTCCCACATTGACCCTTCATCTTTATGATATGGTCTAATTCGGTAATTATCCGAATTATCAAATTGTATATTAATTTGCTAATTCAGTAATTCGGTTAGTTTCAAATTTCGATTTGTGGTTCGGATAGTAGAATCATCAATAATTCGATTTTCGGTTATAACCGAATAGCCATTTCGGTTTGGTTATAACCGAATGCTCACCCCTAGCGGTAGGGTTGGAGAAAAATAATATAATAATTATATTATTAATAAGGAGGTACTTTTTGGTAAATTACTATGCAGATAAAAGTGATGTAACTGCCGCTACAACTTGTAACGGCAGGGTCTTTTTTTTTTCAATCTCAACGCTTAATTTTATTGATCAACGGTGGAGATTATGGTTTGTTGGAAACTTGTGACTCATAATCGAAGCCATTTGAAAAAGGCTAGTCTTGAAGCCTAGCTGGAGCGAAGCAAGCGCGACTAGCCCATTAGGGGTTGACAGAAGGTCGTGGGGCGAAGCCCCGCCTTCTGACCTGAAGTTGTTTATTAATGAGGGACATTATGGGTAATTGAGACATAATGTGAAGTAGGGTTGGAATATGATTAGTAGTTATAAATACTATCTATTGTAAAGCCCTAAGTAACCAAGGAATCATCAATAAACAATAAGCCGCCGCCTGTGGAGTACCCAAATTGAGAAACCACGTAAATCTCTTGTGTTTTTCTTAATTCTCTATCGTTTGTGTGCGTGTGTGTGATCCTATATTCTAACATGGTTGCTGAATAGTATCCATGGCAACCGATTGTCACGGATAGGAACCCATATATATATATATATATATATATATATATATATATATATATATAAAAGCTAGTGGATTAGACTATTCAAATAATATCTTTGCATTAATTTGCTAGTTTTATGTTAATGCAATTATTGCATTTCTTATTAGTGTTAGAATTTGAACTTAAATGAAATTTTAAACATGAGTTTTTAAACTAAAATATAAGTAGATTCTATTAATCATTTGAGATAAATTCATATATTAATGTATTCTATTTCATGAGTAGATAAAAATCAAGTATTAGAAAGTTCAAATTTATAGGGTAATAAATGAGAATTTTACTCCTAAAAACCACCCATTAAAAAGAATAAATAAATGCTTATGGGAAGTGAGAGTATCACAACGACTATGAACTAAACATTATATATATATATATATATATATATATATATATATATATATGAGGATCAAGTGCATATCCACTTATCTTACTTACGCGTTATCACCCCCTATTTATGACGGTTTGGTCATACAATACAATAGTATTCTACATACTTTAATGACGGAAAACATATAGCGTCGCTAAAAGTATAAACGACAGTTGTATATGACCAAACCTCCGCCTAAAAGTGAAACCAGTGAATAAGATAAGGAGTATATACTTGATCCGACCATATATATATGATATATATATATATATATATATATATATATATATATATATATATATATATATAATTAGTTAGCTCTTAAGTTTGGGTGCTTTTGCAACATTTTTTGCCTATCTTGGACACACTACTTTTGTGGAGGGGCACGGAGAGAACCTAACTAAGACTTGATTTGAGTTCACCACATGCGACCCGTGTCGATTTGATGTTTTGTTTAGTTCCATCAATTTTTTTATTATCATTGAATGAAGCGCCGCAGCGCTAACTTTCTGTAACGTGCAACGCAATAGCACTACTTCCCAACACTACAACGCTAATCATCTGGTTGGTCTAGCGCTGTTGTCCAGAACCGCGAAGCTGATTGCTTTTACAGTGTTTTTGCCCATGCAGACACACTCATTCAGCCATACCTTTTCATTCGTGTCCAGTTAATTTGTAAGAGTCGTGTCCCTTCTGAAGGGTTACTAAATACTCCTATAAATATCATAGGGAGGCAATCATTTGAGGTATTCAATTCATTCAATTCTTCATTTATTTCTTCAGTCATATTCGTAGTATATTTGAAAGAGTTCAGAGCATTTTCATTTGGTTCGTTGTGTATGCTATTTGTAGTGTTGATATATCATATATTGTCATTGTATCATGGGAGACGAGTGTTGATAACTCTGAGCACCAATAAGAAGTACATAATTGTCTGAAGAACATAGTGCCAAGTACTAGTCTTGATATTCTAATTTTTTACATTTACAATTCTGATTTATATCAGATAAGTTAAATATATATATATATATATATATATATATATATATATATATATATATATATATATATATTCTAAATATATTTTCCTAACAATTAGATGATTGCAAATTAACAAGTATAAAAATGAACAAATTTATAAAGTAGCTACGTGTTCAGTGCGTCAGTGTTTTTTTATTAATATTATTTATTTATTTTTTAAATTTAAACATAACAAGTGTTTTGTTGAGGAGTGATTTTTAGCATGTGGTTCCTCGAGTCTACACATATATGGATGCATGCTCTGATTCTATGGGCATCTAGCTTGGCAGTGAGCGTAGTAGCCCATCAAAGTTATATATTATTCCCCGTTCTTTTTAATTAGTATTTTTAGAGTGAAACTTTTGTTTATCTTAGATCGTTTAAAGATTTCAAAGAATAATGACTTAGTTTATCTTATTATCCTTAAATATTAAATAATAATTTGTTTCTCTTTTATCAATCTTTTTAATAAATTTAGAAGAGTAATATTGAGACTCTTATGCCAATTAAATCAATTAGATAAAATATTAATTACATTTCTTATTATGTGTTTTATTCTAAAATGTCAATGAAAAAAAAACAAAGACAATAAATATATTTAGGTCTTAATTGTCTTACGTGAAATTTTATATTTGAACACACGGTACCCATGCAATTGTGAGACTTTATATGAAGATGAGGAGAATATTAAATCCTTTTCTTTTTAGCCAAATGAATATTAAATCCTTCATAAAGAGACATTTTTACTAATTAGAATCAAAGCTGGTTATTTAATGATATTAGTACTTTCTAAAGGACGACTAGTACAATATTATTTATACAAGCCAGGAAAAATTGCAGTCACTGTTTCTGGCAAGTATCAGCAAAGCAGCTCCGTAGCTATTTTCTTCATATCTGCAACACTAACACAATCTTTAATATGTGCTTGTGTCAGTTGTATGTATATATATATATGTCAGTGTGTGACAGATAAAAGAGTATACCATTGTTGAACTTTAATCCTTGTGTACGGTACTAAATCCAGACGTTGGAATTTTGCAAAGATCAGAAACACAATTTTGAAGGCATGATACGACTGTCGTGGAAGTGTCATTAGCACAAATTTGTTGGCACATATCAAAGCAGTCTGTGTCATCATTCGGTGTTGCATGCGGTGTTATCTGACGGGCAGCAAGCGTGGTGGTGATCATCGCGACCGCCACGGCCACCACCATCAAGAGTGCATGCTGCCTGTAGTGTCCCATTGCTTAATTAATTAGTTGATCATATCAGACACTACAAATTAAGGTGATCACTATTTATGGTAAGATTGGTTAATTAGTCACACTTATTGCACCTAATTGCGTTACTTGTATCCAATTGTATGCATCGTGCATGTATTTGTTTCCCTTACGTAATTTTGATATTGAAGGGCAGGAAAGATACGATTGAACTATATATCATTTATTTATTTAATGTTCTTGATAAACATAAACATAAAATTAAATGCATGGTCTCTATATATTTAATTACTAATTAAGCGCTACGCGTTACACCCCAATGAATGGTCAAAATCTCCTACGACAAATTAAGACCATTAAATACAAAGCTTAAATAAAGGCTAAGAACAGACCAGACCTAAATATATATGGACATATTACATATAGGTTGAAATAGCATCATCTGTACAAGAGACTCAAGTGAAAAGCCTTTTTAAGCTATCCCACAAGAGAGAAATCATAATATGGTATTTTGTTCTTTTTTAATATTTGACATTAATTTTGGAATGTAAATAAGAAATGTAATCAATTTTTTCTCTTGATTAAATTAAACATAAAATCTCAATAATGACCTTCTAACATTTATTGAAAAAATAAAAAGAAATAAATTAGTATTTAATGTTTAATAATAATATATATGTTACAATATTAATTCTTTTTCAGAATTTATAAATGAAAAATATAAAGTAACCACCTTTTTTTCTTTGAAAAATAAAACCCACCAGATAAAAACGAACAGATGGAGAATGCGACTAATTAGGGATGCAACCTTAAGATCATCCGGTTGCCTGTGGACCCATATATATATATAGTCAACTTTGGGGGTCTCAAGGTTTTTTCAGTTAGTTTTGCTTATGGTTCATTGTACGTAATAATGTTGTTGTACCATATATTTTGTCCATAAAATCTTATTTACCTGACAAACAAAGTAAAAAAAGAATATAATGCACCCATAAGGTCATGGAACCCATTATTAATTAACAGGATTCGATTTCATTTTTTCTGGTCAACCAATCTGTAACATCGTCCGTGCAACATATACATATGAAAACAGATATCATTTTTTTGTGTGCTAATTAACAGATATCATGCTTGCAATATATTGATATAAGCGTTGTTAGATCCTTAGGTTGCTTTTTTACCTTTCTTTCTGAGCTTTAATTTGTAGCTTTCTCCATGTCCTCCTGGTATCGAACTTCTTGTGAAAAGTGATGGGTAAAAAGAATCAGAGAACCAACATTGCTTTTATTTATTGGTTATGTGTATATTTTAATGTATCTTGCTTGTCTTGATTTGAAGTTTCAGAAAGACATGTGATACAACTGTCTTTAAATCTATATGAATATTTGATGAATCTTCTTTTTATATATATATATATATATATATATATATATATATATATATATATATATATATAGTTGTACTCTATCAATTATTTGCAACTTTCCTTTGCTCTAATTAAGCTGCCCAGCCCTCCCCTCTATACCAGGAAAAAAGCTCGATGAAAATAATAATAATGTAAATTAAGTTGTGTTATTTATATCAAGTCGTAATGCAACTAACTAAAGACAAACGAAACTAATAATACATATAATAATAATAATATATATATCAATAAATATTTGATGAAATTAGATTACAACCAACGTGAAATTATATACAATAAAATAGAGTAAGGGGCTATTTGATAAAAAATTGAATGAAATTGGTCTGAATCTGAACTGAATGAAATAGTCGTTTGATAATTGACATGTCTGACACATCTGAATAACAGTTTTTTTATTATTTTATCAATCTGAAAAAATTCAAAATTGTTGTAAATTTATTTAATATTACTTAATATAATAGTTAAATATTGTAAAAAAAAAATACTTTATTCAGCAGTCATTCAACCAAAAAAATGACACTAAACCATGAAGTCTAAATGGTCTGAATAGCTGACCGATTCAGTCATTCAGTACGTAATAAACAACCCTAAACTAAAGTGAGTTCCTTCTTAATTCCTACCTATCCCATGCAGGGGCGGATCTAGCTAGGATCCGTTCTTAGTAGGGGTGATTTTTTTTAAACGAGAGTTTGAATACATACGGTATATATTATATACTCATGTTTTTAGTTTTTTTAGCGTAATAGTAGTTTAAGTTTTTTTTTCCTCTATAAATTTAAGTTTATCAAGTTTTATTTTAGCCCTTATCTCTATACCTATATAAAAAAATTAAAAAATCCCAACATAGGCACTACCTACTCTTCGCTCTTAATAGATTCGTTACTGACCTCATTACCATTTTGAGTTTCGCTTGATTTAACTACAAATATGATTCTACAATTTTTTGTCATCGTCTATTTTTTATATAAAAAAAATTAGTGACTTATTTTAATGTAGAAACAAACATTGGAATTGATTTGCATCAGCATTTACTTGGTAACATATCAATTTATATAGCAATGTAAATTATTTAGTCACAAAATTTTAATATGAATTAAAAATCAATAGTTAATTAAATAAATAGAGGTAATATGTACACTATAAAAGTGAGAACTCAATGGGTTTAAAAACTAATATGCACAAACAATTTAATTAACTTAAAAGATGCAACTTTTATACATTAATTTGAAATCACTCTATTGCCATGAATCTTCAACAAGAATTTGTTAACTGATTTCTGGCTAGTCCTTAATTTTCAGTTGGTTACTTGTAGACGATCGACCACTTTTAATCTACACAATTTGTCACGGGGGAGCCAACTAACCAAGTTAATTGCCAGAAAACTAATCAATTTAAAGGAACCTCTGCAATGCCACAATCTTCTTCTTTTCTTAATCCTTTTAAACAAATTAATAATATTTTTTAAAACAAAAGGTCAATCACAAAAATAACTAACGAATAACACAAATAATCTCCAAACGATGATTGAAGTGAAAAAAGTCTCAAAAGTGTCTAAACTAAATATATCAAAGTTATAAACTATTCCCTTCGTCCCGAAAAAGAAGAACAAAATACAATATACACACATATTAAGAAAAATAAAAGTAGAGGAAAGAGAATAAAAAATATATGTGTCTGATTATCTCCTACCTATTTCTTCATCAACATGCGAAAGGTAGATTAACAGATTTGCAAGTTAAATGAAAGCTACAAAATAGATTCATTTAAATTTTAAGAATTAAGAGTAAAATATATATTTTTTACCTCCTCTAAGTATAAATCTTTCATTAATCAGCCACCTTTAAGTTTATTATATTATATATATGCCCCTCCCCTATACCTATAAAAAAACTCGGCATAGGCGGTACTATCTATTTGCTTAACTCAAAAGGTCCGCTCCTAATCGTATGTATGCACATACATCACAATTATAGTTTGGTTGAAATTTTTGCAATATATAGTAAGACTTGCACATATATCACACTACTGAAAATCGAGGCATTGTCGTGCCAGACGCGTAAATAAACGCTTATGAACATAGTCAAAATCTACATTGAGGTTCGATTCATGTTCATCAACTTGGTTTCCCATGATAGATCAGGTGTCGTATATAACCTGCTTGAACCCATATATGAAATAAATAAGTCGCACATGACATCACTCCTTTCCTTCCACACTTCATTCACACACCTCTTACAAGGACATACAGTCATCGCTGACTTGCTTTCAAGCGAAGTTAAGCTATTCAACCCCTCACGATACTCGAGGCTAAGCCCACTCCTATCGGTGGCTACCCTACGTTCCATCAACTTGATCAGCGGACATCTCGAGATAAGTATCGCTATATATATGGAAAGTTAGAAAAAACACAATCAAGTCTCAAGTTAATGTATATGCAAGCTTATCGTTTCTAACTTCATCTCCCACTCTAGCAGAGTTGGGGCTTCATCGACTTTATAAGTCGTTGCAAAAAAGTATATGTTTATCCATCAACGAAATTTGTAAATTTGTCATTCGTTGTTAGATTGTGTGACTTTCACTTTTTGCAACGAAATTCATAAGTCGTTGCAAAATTTCGTTCTTAAATCATCAAGGAAAAAAATTCGTTAGACTTTAAATTCGTTGCAAAATTTTAGGCCACTTGATTTCCCGTCATCGTGAAATTCATAAACGAAAGTTTTTTTGTTACTAAAAATGGGGCTTTTAGCAAGCATTTTTCAAGCAATTTTGACTTTATAAGTCGTTGCTAAAAGTGTATGTTTAGCAACAAACTTGTCCTTCGTTGCAGATTATGTCAAGGCTTTCACTTTTTGCAACGAAATTCATATGTCGTTGCAAAATTTGAAAACAAAAATTCATTAGAAATTCGTTGCAAAATTTCTAACCAATTGATTTCTCTCTCATCGTGGGCAACGAAAGTTTTTTGTTGCTATATTTCGTTGCCTAATATGGACCACATTCATCAAGCAACAATTTTTATTTTCGTTGATATCTTATACAACTTTTTGCAACGACTATTAAAATGTTGCCTTAAATTAAGATAATCCCAATAAGCATGTTTTTTTGTAAGACCGTATTCTAGTATTCGAAGAATTGTAAAAAATATTCAGTATTTAGTATTTAAAAATTATGTCCAAATGCAAAAACATATTCAAACCTATGACCTATCATTTGGAACTTTGGTCATTTTCATTGGCCATTTGGAGCAACACAAGTTATCCGTTAATATCTTGCGAGGATTAATATTTATATCAAAACATGAGATTTCCCCATATATTCTTTTTCTTCTCATTCACTACATACCATTAATATAATCTCAAGAAGTTATATACTATAATAATAATAATAATAATAATAATAATAATAATAATAATAATAATAATAATAATAATAATAATAATAATAATAATAATAATAAAATAATAATAAAAATAATAATAATAACAATAACAATAAACTTGTACCAATGGTGTGTAAGTTTTTTTTAACTCCTATTTTTCAAATTCTCCTTTTTCTTGACCTGTAAATTTTTTTATAATCAAATATTAATTTCTCTTTATATCTTGAATTAGAGGGTGTTTGGCAATGACTTATAAGCTGGTTAAACTAAGTTATAAGTCATTTGTTATAATTTAGTGGTTGACAATAACTTAAATTTTAACTTTTTTTTACTTATAAGTCATTATTAAATTTTTTCATGCTTCATGTGCTATATTTTTTATTATTATTACTATTATTATTTATTATTATTATATAATTATTATTATATTTATTATTATTATTATTATTATTATTATTATTATTATTATTATTAGAATAATTATTACTAATCTTATAATTTTTATTTTTATTATTATAATAATTATAATTATTACTATTATTATAATTTCTATTATTATTATTATTATTATTATTATTATTGTTGTTGTTGTTGTTGTTATTTTATTTTTATTATTATTATTATTATTATTATAATAATTATTATTGTTATTATTATTATATTATTATTGTTATTATTATTATTATTATAATAATAATAATAATTATTATAATTATTATTATTATTATAATAATAATAATTATAATTATTATTATTATAATTATAATTATAATTATAATAATAATATTATATTATTATTATTATTATTATAATTATTATTACTATTATTATTATTATTATTATTATTAATTATTATTATAATTATTATTATTATTAATTATTATTATTATAATTATAATAATAATTATTACAAAAATTATAATAATAATTATAATAGTACTAATAATAAAAAGCCTGCAAGCACGACCATGTGGGCTTTTTAAAATATAAAATAAAATAATGCTCTCCTTCTTGAGAATTGAACTCTAGACCTCTAACTCTCCTTCCTTAAACAAATGCTCAAACCAACTAGTTTATAATGATTTTTTTATTATAAAGTCGATTTTCGGCACTAAAATACTAAAAATACTAATTACATATTTACATCAAATACTAAAAATACTAATTAAAAAAATACTAAATACTAAAAAAATCAAATTAAAAAATAATAAAATTCAAAAAAATACTAAAATACTAAAATTCAAATTATTTTGTTAATTAATCAAAACAACAAAAATTCAAATTGCATCATTAAAATACTAAAATCATAACATATTTACATCATTTATATCATAACATATTATCATATTATCATATTTACATCATATTTACATCATAACATATTTACATCATTTAATCAAAATACTAAAATTCAAATACTAAAATACTATAATTTTACTCAAATACTAAAATTTTACCATAGTTGTATAACATATCAAAATACTAAAATTTCACATAGTTGTATAACATATCAAAAATACTAATTACATATTTACATCAAATACTAAAATATTAATTACATATTTACATAAAATAATAAAAAATACTAAAATTAAAAAAAATACTAAAATTCAAATTATTTTGTTAATTAATCAAAACAACAAAAATTCAAATTACATCATTAAAATACTAAAAACATAACATATTTACATCATTTACATCATAACATAACATATTATCATATTTACATATTTACATCATTTACATCATATTTACATCATTTAATCAAAATACTAAAATTCAAATACTAAAATACTAAAATTTTTACTCAAATACTAAAATTTTTAGTTGTATAACATATCAAAATACTAAAATTTTATCATAGTTGTATAATATATCAAAATACTAAAAGTCACTTTACACTAAATTACACTAAAATACTAATTACATATTTACATCAAATACTAATTAAAAAATACTAAAAAAATCAAATTCAAAAAATACTAAAATTCAAATTATTTTTTAATTAATCAAAACAACAAAAATTCAAATTACATCATTAAAATACTAAAATCATAACATATTTACATCATTTACATCATTTACATATTAACATATTTACATATTTACATATAACATATTTACATATTTATCATTTACATCAACATATTTACATCATTTAATCAAAATACTAAAATTCAAATACTAAAATTTTACCATAGTTGTATAACATATCAAAATACTAAAATTTTCATAGTTGTATAACATATCAAAATACTAAAAGTCACTTAAACACTAAAATACTAATTATATATTTACATCAAATACTAAAAATACTAATTAAAAAAATACTAATTAAAAAAAATACTAAAAAATCAAATTAAAAAATACTAAAATTCAAAAATAATAAAATACTATAATTCAAATTATTTTGTTAATTAATCAAAACAACAAAAAATTCAAATTACATCATTAAAATACTAAAATCATAACATATTTACATCATTTACATAACATAATATATATATATATTTACATCATTTAAAAATTTACATATTAAAATACTAATTACATATTTACATCATTTAATCAAAATAATAAATTCAAATACTAAAATACTAAAATTTTACCATAGTTGTATAGCATATCAAAATACTAAAATTTTACCATAGTTGTATAACATATCAAAATACTAAAAGTCATTTTATCCGACATTAAAATACTAATTACATATTTACATCAAATACTAAAAATACTAATTAAAAAATACTAAAAAAATCAAATTAAAAAATACTAAAATTCAAATTATTTTGTTAATTAATCAAAACAACAAAAATTCAAATTACATCATTAAAATACTAAAATCATAACATATTTACATCATTTACATCATAACATAACATATTATCATATTTATATCATACATCATATTTACATAACATATTATCATTTAATCAAAAATACTAAAATTCAAATACTAAAATACTAAAATTTTACTCAAATACTAAAATTTTACCATAGTTGTATAACATATTAAAATACTAAAATTTTACCATAGTTGTATAACATATCAAAATACTAAAAGTCACTTACCCAACACTAAAATACTAATTACATATTTACATCAAATATTAAAAATACTAATTAAAAAAATACTAAAATAAAAAAAAATCAAATTAAAAAAAATACTAAAATTCAAAAAATAATAAGTAATACTACAATTCAAATTATTTTGTTAATTAATCAAAACAACAAAAATTCAAATTACATCATTAAAATACTAAAATCATAACATATTTACATCATTTACATCATAACATAACATATTATGATATTTACATATTTACATCATTTAGTATAATTGATATAATATGTTATGATGTAAATGTGATCAAACCCGGATCTCGAGCAGTCAAACTCTCAATCTACGGTCCCCAAGCGGCCCGAACTCGGATCTCGAACTTGTCTCGATCTCACGACTCTCATCGGTAGTAGCGCCATCGGTGCATCGCCTCATCGGCTCCGTGACCTTTTATCGGTCATCATCGGTCGATCTCGAAGTCGGAGAGACGAAGAATCGAACTCTCGAGTCTCGATCTCTCATCTGGTGTGAGACTCTTGAGTGTTTGACATCTCAATTCTTCATCAATTTGAACTATTTGAAACTTGAAAGTAAGTTCTTACTTGAATTTTGGATGTTTGAAATTGGTTGGTAATTTGGTAATGAGGAGATACCCTTTTTTTGTGCAAAAAGCGCAAACTCTGAAAACCTAGTCCCATAGTCTGAATATTTATTTAGTTACTTCTCGATTTGACTTTCGGCTTTTGCGGTGTTGAATATGGTTGATCATGCCCCTTATTGTGCTATGTCATGTTGACGGATGAATGTTTTGTTTTTAGAAATCAAATTTGGTGGAGTGTTGTTGCCCAAATCCGCTCTCAAATTTGAAGCAATATCTCATGGGGAGGTGAGCAAAAACACGCACACTTCTAATGTATCAATACATATGGTGAATTCAAAAAGAATTACATGGGTTAACAGCCAAGTCCATAATGCTTTTAAATTTGATTCTTCTTTGTTGGTCTTTGAGGTAGGTGAAGTAAAGTGAGAAAAAGGTAGGGTCATATAGTACATTGTTGACTACTCATTTTCCTTCTTTTTGGTGAAATCAAATTTATTAAAAGCCTAAATTGCATTATGTACATTCATATATTTAGTTACGGTTACGCATTGTAATAATGAATATATGTTTCTTTTGTAAGTTCTATTCTACGATATAAATGCTTATGAGGTAAGGATTGTTGCATTAAGTTGAGGTTAAACTCTAGTACTTAACATGATTCCATTACATTGGTTCTTCTAAATTCCTTTAGAAGTTACATTGGTGGTAAATAGCTTTTCTGAGTTAATCATTTTAAGTATCTATTATATGAAGATCTAAAAGTACATTAATCTTGATAATTTCTAAATTCTTTTTTAAAAGCGAATAATTGTATATAATGGAGCCCTTTTATTCATATCAATTTTCTTTATTATTTATTTCTCTCCCTATATCAGTCCAATATAAGGAGTAATTTTTGTTTGTGGAAAATCTAATAAAAATCTAATCTTTAATGAAATTAAATAGGTTTGAGAGCGATAGAGCTAGGAAGCTTTTGGCCCATCGACGGGCTATTCTCAGAATTGAGAGTCAAATTGTTGAGCATTCGAGGAGGATTTTGGAAATCAAGCATATATTTTTGCATGAATTTCGAAAAAATGAAAACCTTATTTGAAGCTATCAAATTTACAAAATGTCAAGTAATAATAATAATTACAATAAGTTACATGACTCGATTATCTGTTTAGTTTAGTTATGTGTTTTCAAATCATATAATGGGTGTTAAAATAGTAATTTATATCAAGGATCTATTTAGTTTATTTTAAGTTGTTTAAGACTATTTGTGATTTAGAAGAATAAAATTTTGTCTAGTTACCTCAATGTTACCCCTAGAAATACTTGAGTGGAGGTTCTGTAAGTAAAAATAAATAATAATAATAATATTCAGTTGCTTGATTTTTCTAGACATTCTCCCGTCATTTATGTCAGATAACAAATTCAGAAGAATCACTTTGGGAATTTTGCAATTTGCCTTCTTCTTCTTCTTGCCTTTTTTTGGTCATTTGGAATGAAGGGGCAATTTACTATAAATGAATTGTCACAAATATTTTTTTTGTTGCCTAGCCATTTTCTTAGTAATGCATCTAGACTTGAGTGGTTTATAGAAGTTTATGTATTTTTTTGTTAAAAAAAATATTGTGTTCAAGAAGAATATGGAATATAAAAACAATCATTATTATAGGCTGCTAAATATCGGGTTGTTAATGTTCATTCCATTTGTTATAGCTCTCTGTAATGATTATATGTTGCCACCACTATCGTGCAAAGTCCTCCTTGGTTGCCCACCTTATTTAATCTTTTTATAAAATAGGTGGTGCGATCCACTACCCCAAATCACAATATTACTGCAGCAACAAACAACACCTATATACAAAAGGCTTGTAAACAACCTATTCATTTGGACTTACAGGTCTTACTGACCCTTAAAGGTTCCAATCATGTGGCGACTAAGCTTCACTTGGCCCCGTGGGGATTAAATTGAGCTTGGTGTGGCCTCATGAATTCTAACCTTTGCAACATACTTGAGTTTATTAGTCTTATCTAAAGAAATTGCTATCCCATTAATATTTTTCACGTATGAATACATTGATGCTTAGCTAACATTCTTTGTCATTTTCTTTGTCAAAGATAGAAGACCCTGCTCCCCTATTCAACTCTTTCTTCCTTGCTTAATGGTCCGACCATTAACTCATCCTTTATCAATGTAGAGATACACATTTAATTATTACCTAGGCACAACAATTAGGAAATTTTATAGCCTAACTATACTCAACAAGAGTTCAACAACGAAAACATTATTCTTCTCTTGTACATATGTACTTTGCTTTCTTTGCCGTGGACAATGACTTTTACCACCTAGTTCATGCCATTACCTCCTTTACCATGACCCTTTAACAATATAAAGATACACATTCATTTACTAGAATAACTTACGAGGAACCTAAAACCTTTCTTAAACAAAATCACGACAACAAAGAAGTACCTAGGTTTTACATCTTCATTGTTGCTCTAAAACCACATCCTTACCTCTTGCTTTTGGTAACTTGTGTTCATTCAATTTCTATAACCTCTTTAGTAGGTTATATAATTTTTTATATCCTTATTTTGTAGAGATAATAATTCAAATTTTATGGGCATCTTATCATAGCTTATTAATACTACTTTAGTAGTAGCTTAACAATTATTCTTCTTTGCTTGATAGGCGGTAAACAAATCTCATGCCATTACATCCTTCAAAAAGGTTCTTTTAATAATTTATCAATGAAATACTAATGGCTAGAAATAGCACAAGTTCACTAACTGAAAGCCAAAAAAAACTTCCGACCAATCTATGCATGTCACACTACTACTCTTCTTTGTTGGAACACTACTTTGATGCCATAGAGGCGTGACCTTTCCCTTCTCCCGCGTGGTCACTTTGAGGTCTTGTTTAATTTAGTTCATATATGTATTTGTTGAATATTATCTTGTATACACTAGTTTTGCAGTTCAATTTTCATGGAATTATTTCATCTTGCTTTGAACCTCATTTGACGGTATATGTAGAACTAAAAGAAGACTATTTCTTGAATATTGTCTTGTATACCTTTGGTTTTGCGATTCAATTTTCATGGAATTGTTTCATCTTGCTTTGAACTTCATTTGACGGTATATGTAGAACTAGAAGAAAACTCTTATGGAGCATGTAGAAAATTGTTGAGGAAGTGAGTTTGATGAACCTTTTAGAATTTATGTGGTCCTTTGCTTTGATGTATTTTACTAATATGCATTATGTTTTGTACAACAAACAAGATGAAACATGGGAAATTGAGGAAGGAAGCCAGACTAATATATTGTCTAGTAGCATGCAGGTAAAATATGACTTCTTGTTGGGAGGTTTGTCTTCTCCTAAATAGTGAGAATATAATTCTTACTATTTAGTTTTTTATCTTTGTATACATTTGTCAATTTTTCTGCTAAATTCCTTGTGGCATCTATTATATTTTTGAGTTGACAGTACAAACTTTTGAGAGTTTCAGTTGTTATAGAGAACTTGTCATTTTCTTCCATTCTCAATCAGAGAGCATATGCTTTTCTGAGACTGCACTGACATATTATTTATTGATTTCCACTTGTTTAGGGAGGGTGAACTTGTTTCCCCCCTCTGTTCTTGTATTCTATTTGTATCTCAAAACTTCTATTTATTTATTTTTGGCATTTTTTAGAACTACTTATGGTGGATTTTCTATAGTCTTTATTCTAGGTGCATTAATAACCTATTTGATCCCTTGGTCATTGTATGTTCTTTTTAAAGCTATTTAGTTTTAATTGTCGATGTCCTATCAATTCAGTCATTGTATATTCTTACACTTTAGCTCAAGTAAAGACATGTATCAACTACTTAACTTTGCTACAAGAATCTAATTTTTCGATTGCTACATTAAATATGTCAATTTTGATCTTTATTAGACAAATAAATTTATTACAAAGGATACACTGAATCTTATTGTGTCTCATAGATAAAAGACCTAAATTTAATAAATATTAGTTAATTCAACTTTGGGGGTATTTGAACCAGGATTCCCAAAAGTTTTACCAACCAATTACCAATCCTCTTTCGTTGTTTGTCTTTCAAACTTGCTTCAAAAAGTAACCAGCCAAATCATCTGTATTATATTAACCTAAATTCTCACCTTATATGCTATTGGTACTTTGAAAGATTATTGTTCTTTTGTCTTTTTTCTTTTCCTCCTTATTTATTTATTTATTCTTTAATCGTAGCTTAGAGTGCGAGGAAGGAGAGCGGAAGAAAGTAATTTTTTGCAATGATTATCGAGATGCTTTGCTTAGTTGTTGATGCTTTTCTGATGGAGATTTCTCATAACTTTGAGAAAACATCGAATTGTTTGTTTGGGGTTACGGTAGTTTCTTGTTTGGTTGATGATAATTACGAAGCAAATCTTTGAATCGGTGTCTTCTGCTTTAAATGGCTCCTGCCCGGTATATTCTTATTGATGCAATAAATTTTTATAGATTAATATGTTCTTTTGGCACTAATCAAATTTGAGGTCTTTATGTTATTCATGCTATAAACTAATCTCTAGTATTAGTATGCATAGGTGGGCAGTGTGAGTTTGATTGCGTTCACACCTTTATACAAATTTCAGTTATTGTTAGGTACCAATAATTTTTATAGTTTTCTGAATTTGAAGGTTAATGTTGAATGTATTAGGATTGATTAGTGTGGAAAGTTGGAAAGTCAGTAAGTGAAATATGTTAAATATAGATAAAATGTCTTATTAATATATAGATACGGCACCTTTATGATCATAATTTCCCTTCATTTTCGACTTTGCTATTATTTTTAAATATATGCGGGGAAGGCGCTTCTACGACACACCTTACAATATTAGGTATCAAATTTTTCTTGCTTACGTTTACGGAAGACGAGGACGAAATTATGAAGTGTACTCTCTCTATATATGTAGATATATACTTTGATTGAAGAAGCTGTGGTATCTTTAGATGGTTAATTGTAAAGATAATTAATGATTATGTAGTGGATGATTTTATTAAGT
Source organism: Panax ginseng (assembly GCA_020205605.1). Taxonomy (NCBI): domain Eukaryota; kingdom Viridiplantae; phylum Streptophyta; class Magnoliopsida; order Apiales; family Araliaceae; genus Panax; species Panax ginseng. The sequence continues at coordinate 25,182,339 of CM035148.1, read as the reverse complement.
TAATACTATTTTATTTTTTATATTTTTCCATCATTTGCTATGGGAACATTGAGCCGACCGGTACAAAAAGAATGTCAAATTTTAATTTGGCAACAATATAATTCGTTACCAAAGCATTGAACAAGTTTTGATATAGCAACAATTTTTTATACATTTAGCAACAAATTTTTCGTTGCTAATGACATTAAAAATATAATATTTGGCAATGAAAAATTAATCTAATAACAACGGAGAGGATATTGTTGCTAATACTAACATAAAAGGCAACATTTTTATCATTGCAAATCATATCAACTTTTCGTTGCACATATAAAAAGCGACAACATATAATGGCGTTGCTTTAATCGGCGACTTTCATTCTTTATTAAAAATAACCAAAGAACAAACATTTTCGTTCTTTGATTCAAATATAATGTCGTTGCCAAATAATATAATCAATAGCGAAAATCGTCTACTAAAAAGTTTACATTCATAACGAAAGCAAGCTTAGGTAACAATTTTCATAATTTACTACAACAAAAATGTCGTTGCAAAATGGTGTCAATTGCAGCGAAAATGCATGAGTCGTTGCAAAAAAAAAAAAAGAGTTCATTTCGTTGCCAATTAGCGGGCTTTTGCAGCGAAATGGGGTTTTTAACAACAAAATTTTAATTATTACGCAATAATACATTTTGTTTTAAAGGATCGATGTCATCTGTCTGAAAGCCAAATTTCGTTGCAAAATGTATTACTTTTGGCAGCGAAAAAAATCGTTCGTTCTTGGAACAATTAGCAACGCTCATTGCTGTGAACAAAAGATGCTGACAACGAATAAAGTCGTTGCCAAAACCCTTTAGCAACGAAATTTGGCACCTTTAGCAGCGAAAATCGGGTTGTTCTTTGAAGCCCCATTTTTTTGTAGTGCATTGTGGGATAATACCGGCAGGCTTCATGTCCCCACCTCCGGACCTCTATCTCTCCATTGTGGGATAATACCACCAGCCTCGTGTCCCAACCTCCGACAACCCGATCGGATGACCCGACCCGAGCTTTCGAGAGTTGGCTTTGATACCATATGAAACAACCCGGGTCAAATCCCGAGTCCGGAATAAATCTCGGGTCAAATCCCAAGTCCGAATCGAATCAAATCCATCAAAATAAGGCCTCAAACTACTGGCCCAATAATATCTTCTTGGGTCATCTTAGCCCACCACAGGCTCCCAAAAGGTCATGACTTGAAGGTACTATTGGTAATAACTTATTTCCTTATATGCAGACAAATTTTTCCCCTATCTTTCGATATGGGACTGGGGTGTTACAGCTAAATTGCTTTAGAAAATATAAACTCCATCTACATAGAGTAAATGAATTGACAAACCATAATGTGTATAATTTCCAAAATCCCCAAGATCAAATAATAGATGCAATAATAGATGTAGAAAAGCGGTTTCAAAAGCGATGGAGAGAAAAGTTGGCAATGTGCTTTCAACCAACTAAGCAAATAACTAGCGTTTCTACAAAATTAGGTTTGTAAGGAGAAAGGATTCACCTTCAAACACAACTTCTTTGGAAATATATTCCCAATCACCGCTTAGTATCTTTCACAGATCGCGGTTAAGTTCAATGGATTTTTCCTTTTCACTTCACTTTCCAAATGCAGATCAAACAAAAGATAAGCTAATCAAGTATTAGACCCTAAAATAATACAAAGAAATCTAACATAATCGCACACAAACAAAAGATGAGAATTGGCTAAAGCAATTCACGATCGTAATTGGGGATGCCCTACAACCGAACAAGTAATTATACAAATTGCGGCATTAGCTAGTCATTCATATTACTTAACTACGATCGACCTAATTGCATCAAAATTAACAAAATCTCCATACTTCTTGCTTTAAAGCTTGATAAACCACTTACGATCAAACATTAAAGAAGTCGAAGTGTAAACACCATGTCACAACTAAAAAGGAATAACCCAATAAAGAAAACAATGAGATTATTTAACTACTAACACAATTAGATTAAAGAAAACATGCCTACAACTTTTAAAAAAATAATCAGATAATTAGTTCCAACAAAATAAGAATAACAAAATCATACCTATTGCAAGTTGTAGGAAAACAGGAGTAAAGAAGAAGGAGAGATGGAGCTGACCGGAAAGAGAGGGGGAGAGTCGACGGAGGTATGACAGGAGGAGAGGAGGTCAAGAAAGGTATATGATGTAGGGGGGAGAGAGGAGGAGGTGGCGGGGGGAGAAAATCGCCGGAGGTGGCAGGAAGGGGGGAAGCTCACATTAATTAATACTCAAATTGGCCGGAGGTGGCAGGAGGGGGAAAGAGTCGTCGACCGGAAGGTATATCAGAGGAGGGAAAAGAAAGATGGAAAAAAAAGTAGTCATTCTCGTCGAGCTGAGGGTTTTAAAGTTAGACTCATTCTCGACGGCAACGCCGTCATGAGTAACCCTGTCGCCTATGACTCATTATCGACGGCACTAGCGATGACACGTTCGTCGCCAATGACTTTTCCCACTCCCGCGAAAAATTTCCCACCAAAACTAGACCCAGGAAGGGTCATTATCGACGTGCCATATTGGCGACGACTAGGCTGTCGATAATGAGGTTAATATTGACGGGGATGCTGTCGTCGCTAATGATGCCGTCGCCATTGACCTATTTTTTTGTAGTGTCATGCACAATCATAATTTGGCTGAATTTTTTTGTAATATATAATAAGACTAATAAATATTTCTAAAATTAATAATAGTTACTAGTTGTCATCTGTCTGTCTACGTATATAGATTTGGTATATAAAATATTTTCCTTGTAAAATATTATGTACATCCGTTACAAAATTTATAACAAAAAAAAGAGAGTTTTACGCCTTGAGATTAAATTTGTTAAGATATTTTTAAATTGATGCGATTAATTTAACTTTTAAAAATAAATTTTAATAATTAATAGTGTTTTAAATTTGAAAAAAAGTACATTTAATTTTTATACTTATATTATCTAAAATTAAATAAATTTATTTCAATTTAAATTTAAAAATATTTCAAATTGATTTTAAAAAGTCAAAACTGATCCTATATTTTGTAGCAGAGAGTGGGAGTATGCTTTTGTTTAGACAATACAAATATAAATACAAAACAAAGAGAAAAGTTGGTAAGGTTGGGTTGGGTTGGGTTGGGTTGGGTTGGGTAGGGTAGGGTAGGGTAGGATCGATCAAGAACCAAACAGAAATGTCAGTGTTTTCTAAAGTCTAAAAATAAAAGAGATGAAATGAACTTAGGTGGTATTTGATTGCCTTTTAATGCATGTTAACAAACCACGTCTTAATGTATCTTAACAACTCACATCTTTGTATTAAGAGGTCATCAGAATAGTTAAGATATAATTATGAGTCTAAACTATTCAAATGACATATTAATACAAAGATGTGGGATATGTTAAGATTGAAAATAGTATACACACAAGCCAATTATGTTGATGATAAATCATATACTTTGTAACAATCTTATTCGTTTATTAATAAAAATATTCATTTACTAAAGACTTTAATTTATCTTCATGGTGCTGTTTTATAATATGTGATAAACCCATAGTTTTAAGCAATACTTTTAGAATTATGATGAGATCTAAATTCTTAGATAACTTAAAACTAAAATTGTTCATAATCGTTGGATTACTAAAAAGAGGATTAGTGAATCCGGATAAATTGGTACATACGTTGCTTGCTCATTAGATGAGGATGATTGATCTCATGATCATTTGTGTGAAGACACTAAAGCAAGTATGTAGGTGCTTATTGAAGAATATGTTCACTGAACGTGACTAGCTAAGGAATACTTCGAGTTTTACTTGTCTGTCAATAGGAATTTCTGTAGTGATAGTAGTACAAGTGATCCTTGGACTTGAGATCATCATAGTATCTTGTGTATGATGAGTTATACTTTGACTTATATATTCCTTAAGACCCTAATTAGAGTATATCAAAGGGTATGTTTGTGTATTATAAATTGTGCATATGAAGGTAATGTATGATCAATAAAAAGAATCTACCGCTTCTAGTAAAAAAAAGAGAAATATCCTATTTGATTCGATAAATGACAACTTAGGAGTCCTTGACCAAGGCAGAATGAAATTAGAAACGAGTTTCTAATTTGCATTATTTGGAGTTGTGCATTTAAGAATCGAAAAACATATAATTAAATTAAATAAGACCTTACAGTAATTCCATGTCTTATATTTAATTAGGATATTAATGTATGGTGGAAGGATTGAATTATAAAATAACTATTTACTCAAAGGTTCTTTTATGATTAATGTTGAAATCTATATTATCTGGAAAATTATTGATCGCTAAGGAGGCTTATCCTTATTGTAGAATAAATATTATTTATTTAAATAAATTATTAGATTAATTAATTTATTTAAACAAGATTAGAATTGTTTTAATTGATTTATTCACAACCGATTTAATATGGAGAACCTAAAGGGTCACACCGTAAAAAGAAGAATATTTATTTAAGAAGCAAATGACATAATCGTAATAATAATTTAAGTGTATTTAATTTAATCTATGGTAATAGAATAAATTAAATAACTTAATATTTTAAAAATATTAAATATAAATTAATAGGAGGAGTCTTATTATTATTAATATTATTATTATTTAATTTCTAAAGGATTTTGTGAATTAATTAATAAAAGTTCTCTTATATCCTCCTAATAAAATTAGGAGACTAATTAATTATTCTTAATAAGATTAAGAGCCTAATTAATTAAAGGATTTTAATTAATTAAGATAAAACTCAATTACTTAATTTTTAAGGAGGGTATCATTCATCTATAAATAAGAGGAATCTTATTATGGGTGAGAGTTGTTGTTGTAGATATTTTTCACAAAATTACACGTGAATGACACTTCCAAGAGTTGGGAGAGTACTGATATATTCTCTGGAGAGAGAAAACTAGGGTTTTGCCAAACACACATCTTCTTAAATATTTGTTCTTCCTTGGTGGATCACCTCTAGAGGCCAAACACTTGAGTGACTAACGTTGATCAAAGGAAATCAAACTCGGTGTATTCAAGTTGAACGTGAAAAGGAATTGAAGGTGAACTTGTACATGAGGAAACTAGTTTTTACAAGGCTATGAATTTGATCTCCTTCTCTTTTTTATTGATTGATAATTATGCACAAAGTATGATCATGGTGATGGTTTGTATGAAAAATTTTAAAATCTGTTTTATTGCGCATCCGCACCTTTTATGTAATATGATTGCATGATCGCGCTATATATAAATCTAACAAAGATATATTAAGAGGTGGGTTGTTAAGATGCATTAAGATACAATAAACACAACCTTATTCTTTATATATATGAAGTTTTTTGGTATCCAAAATTAGTCCGTCTTAACGAACTGACCAAGGGCCAGTCCATGTAAGGGGGCTTTCCCCACGTAGGAGTACATTTTAATCGGGAGTTGTAACTTTTAAGTAATCTTAGTCCTAATTCGGTTTTATTTCCTATTTTTGTGGGAACAACCAGAATTGGACTGGACTTTTCATCCATAAAGAGATTGACTTTCTTCCTAGTATGGTAACTAATATACTAAGGAATCCTATTTCAATTCGGGGACGTGTTATATATGTGGAGGTGTTGTGACGCCCCCAAAATAGGTCCAATCCATCCAACCTATTCTGAGTCGTCAAATACATGGTACAAAAAAACTACAACTTTATTACTATAATTGTCGTGCAAAATACTACAACACATATGTTGTGAGTTTTCATACAAATATATACCAACTGTGACTCATGTCCCAACCTTGGATAGCACGTTACAATGACACCTTACATAAAGGTACAATCAATAACTGTTTTAGAAATTAAAATCATTGGAAAATGCTCAAGGAAACCTTCGTACATGGGAGGCCATGCGTCTAAGTTATGATAGATATCATATGCCCACAGAATTATCCTTGGTTGACCCAATAGACCCCAAAGAAAAACGAGAAGATTACTATCATATTCTTTTCAATGGTGAGTCTTCTCTTGACATATCATTATCTCCACTGTCTCTAATTGAGAATTATACTTCAACCAAACACCAAGATTATATAGGTAGTGCTCGTAGATATACTCAGCAAGTGGATGTGCACAACCATGTCTTATGATAACACGCGGTTATATATATGTCATTAGACATCTTGTATGATAGTGTCAAAATACCCTTCCAACGTTGGGTTCGCCTCACCCTATTTGATTCACCAAATATAACTACTAAATGATGTATAAAATACAACACACTTTTCTATATTGTTTAGGGAGAATCTCCACAGCTAGAGACCACCGTTCTATTTTCTTGTTATCCCCGCTCGATCCAACTACACTCTTATTACCTGAAAGAAATTGTGAAGCAAAAGGGTGAGCTCAAATAGTCCAGTAAAGAATATCATGACTAAAGATAATTAAGTTATCAATAGCCTTCTTCAGTAATTAATCAGAGATTTAGAACATATGGTAGATGATAAAACTTTTCAACCATAGTTGCAGCGGAACGAACAATCCATTAGAAGTGTCAAATAGACCATAAAGTCTATTATCTTCTCCATGTTAAAAGACCACCAACAATATTTTATCCTTGTAACATCAATCAACAGTTCCGATCCACAATCATGTGAATAACTCATAATCATAATTGTAGTTCTAAATTCCTCTTCTCATCCAGGACGAAGATAATTTTCATCACCTGTCTTTACCTGAAACATCAAAGATCATGGTTATACCAAATCACAGTTCCTATTCATAATCATACTAATAAATTCATCTTTGCACTACAGGTCAAAGATATTCATCAACAGTTCATCTTTGCACTACCAGCCAAAGATATTCAACAACATGATATCTTTGCACTACGAGCCAAAGATATTCATTAACAGTTCATTTTTGCACTACAGGCCAAAGATATTCAATAATAGGTCATCTTTGCACTACGGGCCAAAGATATTAATATCTCAAAGAAATATAAAATCATTTCAGAATTTATATAAACAATAATTATAACCACGTTGATCAATTCACCTTTGCACTTAAGCTAAAGATATTCAATTATAAATTCAATGGTCATGATCATACCAGTCAACAATTCATCTTTGCACTACTGGCCAAAGAGAACCCATAGTCACGATCATACCAATAATCTACCCATCTTTATACTTAAGTCAAAGAGAAATATCATCATTAGGGTTATAAAAATGTTATATATGATAATAAAAACAATATAATCAACATATAGATTTAATTTCAAGAGTAAGATTCATAAATCAACGATAATTTGGTCAGAAAAAAAAACCAAATTTATTGTGAATAGTACCCCGTAAATAGTAACTCGTGAATAGTAACTCATGAATAATAACTTCGGCATGAAAAGGTTAAAACTTATCAAGAATGCTCAGAATAATATTTTAAACATTTCTTAAACTTATAAACAATTTAATTTAATTGTTTACACTTTACTAATTAATGTAATTAATCATCCTAAAATACCAAACTCATAAGAATTCATCACCAATAACCAAAACCCTCATAAAAAATCTGCATATACCTTATATAGGATTCTCAAGCCATAAAATCTTATTTTCCAATTTTCTTACTTCACTTAACATATTTAATTTATTTACTCATAACTAGTCTATTTTCATGAAAAATACCAAATCAATCCCAGAAAATTTTCTTTTCTAGGATTTAGCAGAATATAGTCCTATATTGAACATATATTTTTCTCAGAATTTTTAAAATTCATTTATTATTTTTTATATGGCCACAACTGTCGAATATTTAGACATTTATCATAAATTGTACTTTTGTCCAAAAATTCGAAAATTTACAGAGTATACTTCTGTTATATACATGTACTCCCAATAAAAATTTCACCAATTTTGGAGTTAACTACAAGGAGTTATAAGGGTTTACTTTTAAAATAGTCTTTTCCCATAAAATTCATAACTCCTAATCTATACATCCAAAAATCGCCATTTTTGGACACAATCTAGAAAACTCATCAAATTATCATTTCAAATTTTTCCAGAATTTTTGAGAGTTAGAAAAATTACGAAACTGAAAAGCATATTAACCCTTACAATCCCTTATTATCCCTTACCATAATAATAACAATATCTCTTACCTCAAAATAAGAAGATACTTACATTTGGAATGTAGGATATAATTTGAAACGAACTTGCAAGTATAACGACACTCAAGATATCTAAATACTCACAAAAATATGCTCGATAATATAGAGAGAAAACTTCAGTTTCTGGTGTGATTTTCAATTCTAACATAAGTACCCTATTTATAGAAAATTGCTTACAACACCAAAGCAGAAAATTTAATAAAATAATATATTTATATAACAAATTTCATACGCCTCTTTTGAATTCAGATTCCAGCATTTCCCACATGCAAAAGTACAATTGTGGGGCCCACCTTCTAGAAAAACATGTTTTAAACAAAATCAATTCAGACTCAATATTCCAGAACTTTAATAATTCATAATAAATAGCCCTTTTATCAGAAAAATACGAATTTTATGTCTATTCCATAGGAAATCGAATTCTCTACAACTTTGTAGAAGAAAGTTTTTCCAAATTCCAAACAGAAATTGACCGAAATCCACTTACGGACGATTTTGCAGGCTATAATCAAATTTCAGTCAAAAATAGGATCCACCAACACACAAAACATGTTTTAAATATTTATTGTAATAAAAATACTCTTTCTCCTCATTTATTCATATATCACACCCTCATTGTAAAAATATTATCATTATTATATTATTGAAATATAATAATATATTTAAATGAATTATTTTATCAGAAACGATAAAATATCAATTTTCAACAATTGTCACTTTTTTACAAATTCCTCAATTTATATCCACATAAATAAATATTTTTCTTATCATATAAATCAATAATTAATCATTCACAAATAATATTACAGAATCACAATTATATGACAACAGTGTCGCTCCTCAGGAAGAGGGGCTTTCCAATAAGGATTTCTCTTCTTTGGGCATGATTAGGTGACCAAACCTCTCCTGAAACAGAACTTTCTAGACATTGCCAATAATGTTATCTAGTAATATTATTAAAATAATATGACTTATTGATATGATAATAGGAAATACTGTGTAGTGACAATTATTGAAACCATAATAATATAAAATATCAACGTAGCAATTATTGAATTAATAAAATAAAATATTGAACAGTAATTACTGTAACAATTATTGAGTAGTGCCTTCTTACGTAAGAATCAATAATTGGTGCAATACTGGTGTGCTTTCTTGTTGACTTGCCAGACATCTTGTGTTTTAACCACCGGGTATTCCAACGGTGTTACTTGTATAATAACTTACGTAGATTATTTATAAAAACTTAAATTTGTCGTTTTCTTCATTCGACAGTTAGTCTGATATGGGCCCACAAATGGTTGCGCCGTCGTACGAATATTCTCCGACAACAATAATATTTCACGACCAAACGAATATTCCCCGACAACAATGAATATTTTATAACCACTTGCTTATTTTGAAAAAAATAATTTCACCCGTAACTTTAAACTTTTATCAATTTAGCTATTTACTAAATAGAAAAATTGAATATTTTTATTTCGTAAAATTCAGGGTCTTACAGGTGTGATCAGTATAAATGCAAGGTTATACTATAATTTTCAAGCAATGTTTCATTGAGCACTAAAGTTATAAACCTCTATTGTTAACTTGATTTGAACCTGTACCGACGGCCTAGACCGTCAAGTTCCTACGTTTGATTTTGTTTCTGTACAGAATTTAATACGTAATTTGGTAATCAGACGCGTGGACGAATGTTGACGTTAACACACAAAACACACACACACACACACATATATATACACTACAAGAAAAAGGTCTATCAGCAACCAATTATATCAATGACGCATATCCTATCATTCTTGCTATTCTTAATAGCGACCGATATCATGACCAACCTATATTCTAGTCATTTAATCTATATCAATGACGATTATGCCATGACTTGGTCATTAGAACAAATTTCCCCCCCCAAAATTTGGCAAGGGGAAAAGTTGGTAGCGTAGTTTTATTGCGACCATTTCAAAGCAATGATTGCGCATGCGATTATTTGATAAGTCCATGTCATTAAAAGTCGGTGATTGCATGCGATCATGAGATAGCGATCATTGATCAAACTAAATAAATTTGATAACGGTTATTTCGACACGAACACGGAAGGGAAAAAAAAAAGAGGGAGGTCACTGAAATAGAGAGAAGAGGGAGAAAGGGGGGAGAAGAGAAGAAGGAGAAGCAGTTTTCGTTCATTCTTCTTCAAATTAGAGACTAATTGTAGAGGTAAGAGCTACTTTTTAAGTTCTTCTTCTTTAATTTTTTTGGTTGTTTGTTATTTTTGTTAGATTCTTCTCCAAATCGATTATGTTTTACTGAATTTGTGTTTTAAGAGTTAATTTATTGCAAAGAGTTGAATGAATGAATATGGATAGCATGCTTAAATCATATTTTGGGTAATATGATTATGATTTTATTAGTATTTGAAGTCGATTTGGGTAATATGATTATGTTTGGTTTATAAGTTTTGATTAGAGTAAAATTTATTTGGGTATCTGTGATACTTTGGGTAATTTGATTTTGTTAATTTATGTCGGTTTGGTTAACTTGATTAGTGATAGGATGGAGTTAGTATAAAATTTATATTTTGGGTAACTTGATTTGGGTAATAGGATGAATGTATTAGATTGTAGTTAGTATAAAATTTATATTTTGGGATTCTTTTTTGTCTGATAGAGGTAATAATGGTTTGGTTATTATAGGAAGTCATGCACGTGATATAGACTCGTGAATCCTGTTTATGTTTGTAGTTTAACCAATTATATTGGTCATTGTGAAAAAATCATTTGTAGACTGAGAACTTGACATTGACATCATAATGTGAATCCAAACGTGAATAATTGCTCCCATGGAAAATGATTGGGTTTCAAAGTTTGCAAGTTTGATCTTCACATGCTGCGGATACCTGCAAAACTCTTTTGTAGTAAATCTCTAGATTAAAACTGTTTGCGGATAGTAATTCTTTTTATGAGCATTGGGATTAGATAAGTTCATAATTTCCATCCAATTCTATGGTATCTCATATGAATTTGTTGGTTTATGTCTTGGGTTCTAGAAATGACCTTATATACATGTTTGTCGTGCGTGTGGCTAGTCCATATTACGGGGAGACTCGGCAAATTTTTTTATTGGTCGGGTTAGTTGCGAACATTTATCTATTAACGAGCCTAATGGTGATCCACTAGAGCCTATTAAGGGGATGTTGGAGGTGATGGATTTGGGCTTGGGGCAGCGAGGCCACACGAGGCCACGCCAAGACTTAGCTAAGCCTCACGGGGCCAAGCCAAGCTTGGTTGTTAGAAATTTCATAAGCCAAAATAGAGCGATCTTTAGAGGCTATTAGTCAGTGCAAGAGAAGGTAACTAAATACACTTGGTCGATAAAGAGACTGTTTTGGCTTTAAAGTTGTATAAATGAGTTAGCAAACTCTGATATAAAGCTAGCATGAATGAAATACCTTACGTATTCACTTACAATAAACAATAAAAACAAGTACGCTTAAATGTTAATCATATGCTTACAAGTATACTTAAATCATATGATTACAAGTATATATGCTCTCAAGTCATTTACTTACAAGTATGCTTAAATGATACTCATATGCTTACAAGTATGCTTAAGTCATATGGTTACAAGTATGCTCAAGTCATATGCTTACAAGTATGCTTAAATGTTAATCATATGCATGCTTATAAGTATGCTCAAGTTATATGGTTACAAGTATGCTCAAGTCATATGATAATAAGCTCATTTTATGCGTAGTAGATGTAGTGGAATCATGGACCGCTTATTAGGGCCAAGTAGTTGGATGGCACGACGAAAGTCAAGTGCCGGATAAATCTTCAAATTTGAATTTAGAAATTTGGTTGCCAAGTGTTTTGGAGTATCGTATAGTCACGGAATGTATATGAATGGTAAATCATGAATCGATGTCCATGTTTGAAGTGTAAGAATGTAAATTATATGGGCAGAGACATGGTAAACTATCATTTACTTGTTTACGGGTTCATGAGAAATTACGAAGAATCTTTGGTGGGCACATGGCGGAGAAGAAGTCTTGGCATCACACAAGTACACAAATTGAGGAGATAGTACTCATCATTATGAATGAAATGGTTCATGATATTGTAGGGCGATTTTGATTGGGAAGCAGCGGAGAGCAACCTATGAATTACGATGCCAAAGACTTCTTTAAGTTGTTAGGCGAGGGTAGCGAGCCATTGTAGCATGGTTGCACCAAACACACTACATTATTGTCTTCGTATTGGCGACATTACTTAACATCAAGGTTGATCACAACATGAGCCATGAGTGTTTTAAGTCGCTCTTGAAGGCCATTAAGAGTATGTTGCTGACGGTGAGAAATTACACAGTAACTATTACTTTTGTAAGAAAATGGTGAAGAAGTTGGGTCTTGGATACCAAAAGATCGATCGTGTCCTAACGATTGCATGTTGTTTTATAAGGAAAATGAGCAGATGATGACAAGGTGCGTTTTGCGATCATGATCGGTTTAGGCCTAATAAAGAGGGTGTGACTACAAAAAAATCAAGTATCGTTTAAGATTCTAAGGTATTTTCCAATAACACATCGATTAAAAAGATTGTACATGTCTTTAAGAGCAATTTGAATATATGAGTTGGTATCGCGAAATCTTGACTAAAGAAGGAGAACTAAATCATCCACAGATGGGCGGGGCTTGGAAAGATTTCAACTTAGCACATCCTAGATTTGCATTGGAACCTAGAAATGTGAGGCTTGGATTGTCCACAGATGGTTTCAATCCGTTTGGCCACTCAACGGTTGTTAAAATACTTATGTTGGCTTTGTGATTGTTACTCGCACAACTTGCCTCCTTGGATGTGTATGAAACAACCATACTTGTTTTTTTTCACTCGTGGTTCACTGGTCTAAGAGTCTGGAAAGAACTTAGATGTTTACTTGAGACCTCTTATAGGCGAGTTGAAGGTATTGTGGGAGGATGTAAATCTGAGACTTGGGATGTTGCAATGAAAACAAATTTCAACCTTAGGAGGCGTGGTTATGTGGACTATAAGTGACTTCCCGAACTTATGGTATGTTAATTTGGATGGAGTACACATGGGAAGTTGGCTTGTCCGTATTGTATGGAGCATACAAAGTCGTTTAATCTATCAAAAGGTCGAAAGCCTTGTTGGTTTGACTGTCATCGTCGGTTCTTACCGGTAGATCACCCGTTTTGAAGAATTAGAGAACACTTTAGGAAAGGAAAAGTAGACAATGATATGTCTGCACCATAATTGTCCGGAACGGAGATGCGAGATCGTGTGATAAGATTGCCGGTTATCCCATTTGGTAAGGTTGATGCCACAAACATAATCAATAGGTTTGGCGAATCTCAGAACTGCGTTCGGAGAAGCATCTTTTGGGAACTGCCTTATTGGTCTACAAATTTGATTCGTCATAATCTAGATGTGATGCATATTGAGAAGAATGTGTTTGACAATGTGTTTAAAACTGTGATGAATGTTACGGGGAATACAAAAGATAACGATAAAGCACGTTTGGACATGAAAGATATTTGTAAGCGTCCCGGATTAGAACTTTATGAATCTCCTAATGGTAAGATTTCCAAACCGCATGCAAGGTACACATTGTCCAAAAAGCAAGTTGAAGATGTGTGCACATGGGTTAAGTCTCTGAAACTACCAGATGGATATCGTCGAACATTGCAAGGTGTATTACGGGTGGGAAATTGCAAGGGATGAAGAGTCATGACCATCGTGTGTTCATGGAGAGACTCATGCTACTATATCATTTCGGGATCGCTTGATAAACCAATATGGGATGCTTTGGCGGATCTTAGTCGTTTCTTCAAAGACTTATGTTCAAAATCATTAAATGAGAAGGACATGTCTGTACTTGAGAAGAACATCATAGAGATCACGTGTAAACTGGAAAAAATATTCCCACCTAGTTTTTTTGACTGGTTTTTTTGACTCCATGGAGCATTTGCAAATCCATCTTCCCTATGAAGCTCGTGTTAGGGGTCCAGTTCAATATAGATGGATGTACCCTTTCGAAAGGGTGATGGGAAAACTTAAGAGGAAGGTGAAGAATAGAGCTTATATCGAGGGGTCGATATGCGAGGCATACAGTTTCGATGAGATATCTACGTTTGTCTCAGACTATTTTCCGAACGAAGTCTTGACAAAGGCTAATCGAGTATCGAGACATGATGATGGGGGAAATGTTGAACTAAATGGTTGACTCTCTGTATTTGGTCTATCGGGCCGCGCTTATGGAAAAGGGAAGCGCATATTCCTCTCTGAGCAAGAATTACATGCTGCACATACTTACATTCTTCTCAATTGCGAGGAGATTAACGAATTTGTGAGGTACACATGTAAACTTGATAATTTATCTTTTAAGTTGAAAATTTATTCCAATATGTTAATGTTTATAACATGGTATAGATTGTATGATGATGAGTTAAAAGTGAAGCATCTCGGCATAACAGATAAAGATATTCAAATCAATCAGGATAAAAACTTTGCACTTTGGCTAAAGGACAAAGTAAATTCAATTTTTAAGCACGTATATATATATATATATATATATATATATATATATATATATATATATATATATATATATATATATATATATATATATATATATACTCCATGTTAACTATGACTTCATTTAATAAGATGGAGTTTTTGTAGGCTTTGTTGAGGATCAACGATTAAAGCTAATGTACAAGTCCTAGCTATGGGACAGGCGGGGACCAAATCGGTAGTAATGGTTACAAAATAAATGGTTGTGAATTTATTCAAAGGCATATAGGCGTGAGTAAAAGAACAACGAACTCGGAGTGTGTGTCGAGGAGATTATTACAATGAGCTTGGTCGTGCCTTTTATGGGGAGTTGGAGGAAATCGTAGAGTTATCGTGACGAGAGACACGACGGGTCATATTCAATTATTCAAGTGCCGTTGGTTTGATTGAGAAAAAGGGATACGTGTTGTGGACATGGAATCATCGATATTGACCTCCATAGAGTCTGCGTACTCCAACGAACCGTTTGTTTTACCAACTCAAACGAAGACAAGTATACTACACTCCTAGTCCTGTTAGGAAACGGGATAGACCGCCTACAGATTGGAAAGTTGTAATTCATACTCCCGCGTGTAGTCGTGTAGAATTAGTTGATGGGGAGATTTACCAAGAGCAGATACTTCATAGTCAAACTATAATAAATGTGGAGGACGACAATGAAGTAATCCGATTAGATGGTGGAGATGAACCACATGAATTAGATCCCGAGTCAATACTTGTGTCGGATGACATTGATAATCGAGGAGGAAGAGTTATTGATTTGAATCGACAAGATCTTGAATCTTAAGCAGGATGATGGTTATGAATCGCAGCAACGTATCAAGATGATTCGAATCGAGACATTGACACTTGAACAAATGAAATGTTTGTTTATCATTACATGTTTTTTTATATCATTGTCATGTTTATGTACTAAACTATTTAAATGCAATTTTTGTTTATTGTCAATTTATATTCATATATATACATGTTTATATCACTGTCATGTTTATGTATTAAACTATTTAAATGCAATTTTTGTTTATTGTCATTTTATATTTATATATATACATTTTTATATCACTGTCATGTTTATGTACTAAACTATTTAATATACAGATGGCTTACAAGAATGAAAAAAAGCGGCTTGGGTAGGGGGCCTAATCATGTGCCCAAGGCCCCTACTAATTCGGATGATCGGATTCTTATTCAGATTCGCCCTCCTCCGAATAACACGTACGTCCCACATATATCATTTATATATAAGCATTTAAGATTCCATTTATTGTATATTGGTAATGTTTTGATTGATATTATATTGGTAATGTATATGAGTCTGAATTTTTTACTGCTTTAATTTGCATTCGATCAATCATTATTGTTTTGGTCTTATTGTATTGAAAATTTGTATATTTCTCTTGGTTTTGTGTCTTGGGTGCCTAGAAATGTCCATATATGCATGTAAATCGTCATGCATGTGGCTAGTCTATATATGTAGGGGAGACTCGTGAATTTTTTCAAGTATTATAAGTATAAGTTTGAAAAATGATCATAAATATTATAATTTAGATATAAATTGCTTTAATATATGCTAATTGATGTTGTATATTATAGTGATTTTTTAGATAATAAGATCGTCAAGTGCATATCACAGTTGTTTACTGAAATTGGCTCTACACTGTGATTACATGGGCGAAGCACACCTATCGCCCACAAGGATCTTTGTTTAAGGGGAGTAATTTTGTGTATGTTTTTAAATTATGATGAGATAATATTAATATAATATTCAAAGGATAATTATTTAGTAATGTTATTATTGTTGTTTTATTTGCGTAAAGCAGTATATATGTGAGGACTATTGTGCTGATAATGATACGTATATTATTCGACGAAGTCTGCTTGGTCGCACCAAAGATAATTTGAATAAAGAAAGACAAAAAGCCCTTCACAATGTCGAGATCGACCATCCGTGCCAGGAGAAGATTACATGCACGAAAGATAGTCCACAGTGGTGCACCCGAGCCATATAAATTTGAGATATGTGCCCAATGGAGGGTCGAGAGTCAAGTGAAGAGACGAAAGACCGCCGCCAAAGAATGCGGATCTCGGTAAAACCCGATGGCGAAAAAGCCTAAAAGGGACATACAAAGGCGGTAGTATTTCACATTGGTGATATATCACTACCAGTGCGTGATTTAATTACAAGTTTTAATATGTTTACAATCATGAATTGTAGAAAATATATCACATTTTTACTTAGTAATATTATATTTTTTTTTGTATAGGAGTCTCGGTCTCAAGGTCAACATATCCATTGGGCATTTGGATATACGTACACCCGTGATGGTTCCACTTCGAGGCTATCCGGATAATGGTAATAAATTTTAACAACTTGATCTTGTTTATCAATGCTTACGAAATTAATTTATTTTAACTATTTAATTGTTGACATGATGATGGCGGGACAACGATAAGCGTTTATTGAATGGTATTTATCCTGAAGGCACTCCACGTCCGCTTTTATTGATCGAGAGTTGTGGGAGAGGCGGCGTCATTGTGAAGAAGAACTACATTAAAGGTCAAGGACAACGACGACGCCCATCCTTGATGTTTGGTTTTCTTTCGCCCGGTCTACATAGTCATCGAGCCATCCAGCTGTTCATACTCCGGCTGACTGTGTGAGAGCTATATGTCAAGATCGAAATCTTCTGACGATACTGGGCGGGCATCTGGGGGCTCTGGATCCTGAGGAGTTAGCTAAAGCAGTGGCGGCAGCAGCAGCATCACAATATGGGGATGGCGACGAGATATAAAATCAATATGTTGTATATATTGTCGTAATATACCAATATTAACATAGTTAGTATATATTTGTAACTTGTTTTATTATTTTGTTAATTACAGAGTGATCAAGGAGGCGATGATGCTTGACGTACCTGCTTTATATCACTTTTGTAGTTATAGTATAAGCTTGTACTTTCACAAGTTTTTCTTTGGATGTATGTATGTTACTTAAACAAGTTTTGAAATATTATTATTGCATGTCTATGTTTATAACTTGTATATTCAGTTATATTATTTAAACTAGTTTTGAAACTAGTTTGGTGTATGTGTTGGTGGACAATGGATGTTTATATTATTGTGTATGCTGTTTATCTTGTTGTGTATGTGTGTTGGGATAAAGCAGGTACAGGTTTTTTGGGAATTCTGCAAAGCAGCAAAAACCTGTTTATATTATTTTTCATATCAGCGACCGCATGCGGTCGTTGACCTTTATTAGCGACGGCCAAATGTTTGAGGCAATCAGCGACCGACTACGGTCGTTGATGTCAGTCGCGGCCACGTGGATCACGTCAGCTTTGGTCCTGGACCATGCTGACTCAGCTTAGCGACCGTGTTTGTCATTTCGGTCGCTCATATCGATCGCAGATATGTCGGTCGCTAAAAGTGGTCGCTGATATGTACATCAACGAATCAGCGACCAGATTTTGTGCGACGTCTGTCAGCGACACACATGTAACAAATTAAATGAACATGAAAGATTATTTAAAACAAGTACCATTCACCTCTAGTTCAGCAATGCTGTTGAAAGGTTTATGACTTTAATTTGCAGCTTCTTCTTTTAAAGTTTCAATTCTATTTTCTTATCCAGCATTTTCCGTCAGATCCCGGACATACTTTTTTCAGAAATTCGGACTTAATTTTCTTTCTTTCATCATTTTGCCTGTCTATTCCATACTCTTTGGTTAATGTACGTCTCTTACAAAAGTCCCTTGCTACCCTGATAACAAATAAATATATATTAAGAGGATAAATTAATAATAATCATAAAAAAGAAAAAGATATTTTAAGTTTTGTGTGGGATTTAGAGCATCAACGTGACATGTGATTGGATAGTTTAAAATGATAACCTTTTATAAACCTAACTAAACTTGGCAATTGAAATATATTCACAAGCGTAAGGCATGTTATATTTGACTTGTTGGTTTATTTGTATGAATAATAAGTTTTTCATAGAAGTACTTATAATTTTAGTTTCATGAATTTTTCTAATATAAAATTTATTTGCAAGGAAAATATTATATATATATATATATATATATATATATATATATATATATATATATATGGAATTCCATCAACAACAACCTAGGTTGTTGGGGAAGAACCATTTTAATTGGCCGCTACTACCTGCACTTAGGCCTTAGATTTTTTTTTTTTTTTATATAAGTCGATACTGGTGTAGTAATTACCCACCAAAATAGGTTCTCTCTCTCTCTATATATATATATATACGGTTAGGATCAAGAAGCATTCTCTTTAAATAACATTTCGTATTAAATATCATTCTTTTTATTAAAAGCTACGTCGTTTGGAGGACGCCGCGATGACATTTTGTAAATACAATGCCACCGCGTCCCTCCAAAACGCATTTAGCTTTTAATAAAAGAACGCTATTTAAGGTAGAATGCTATTTAAGGAGAACGCTCGATCGATCATCATATATATATATATATATATATATATATATATATGAGAAAAATGAATATAGTAGTGATACAAAACTTTTAGTCCTTTTAACCCACCTAACTTTTCAAGAAGAGAGAGGCTTATATATATTAACCCACACCAAGTTAAATTTGTAATTGATGCTATGCGACAGTAAATCGACAACACCTACCTTGCAACACTAATCCCCAAGCATGGACTCACAATGAAATGTCAATCATACAAATCTTAGACTTTTGACCACCTTAAAAAGTTAATAATTCAAGGGAAAAAGTTAAAACCTATATCAACGCAGAATAAGTAGGATTTATAACTAATGTGAGACTATCTTTTACTACGATTCAGTATGAAGTTCTCGTCAACAAGCCTAAACAAAGCTAATTTCACAAAATTCCATGCCTACATACCCCTGAAAAAAATAGAAGATCGAGCCCTCTTGGACTGATTATCCAATCTACCTCATAGTGCACTTTTAATTCTCTCCAAATTTAATTTCATTTGCTTGAGTTTTTGACATTGTATGCATCTTTCTTAGCTTTTCCATTACTGCTACTATCACTTCCTTTACCTTTTGATTTTACGGAAAAGCCACCATGTTCCAAAGTTTGTAACAAATCATGCAGAGAGAGAGAGAGAGAGAGAGAGAGAGAGAGAGAGAAGCAGTAATCCATATATGCAAGCCATTTCAACATATATTATATGTATTCAGGATGATACACGAGAAGATCGATGTAGCAGATTTTGCAAGCAGACAAGAAACATGATAGAATGCTGCAAAAAGTTCACCTTTTGACTAACATTTCATTTGAGAAAGAAGCCAAATTAAGATTAAACTGTGAAAATGTGCAGAACTTTTCCATCAAAGTTTTAAACCAGAAAGGGAATAAAGGCCCAATTAGAGATCTAAAAGCTGGATCAGTGGGTTTAATGAGACAATCCAAGAATGCAATGACCATCTCCATCGATCATATATGGCCACTTGCTTTCATGGAAAAGGGGCCCTCTTTATTTTTCTTTCTTCAGGGGAGAACAATACAAATGAAAATATAGAGGAGCTTAATTAGAAAATTTAGGAGTAAATTCTTTTAACTTCTTATGAGTTTAGTAATTTTAACAAGAAAATCATACAAATTCTACAACTTAATTATATTATAATAATATACACACATAAATGTATATATACATGCATATTAAAACCAAGCTTAAAATTAATGTACTGGTCCTTCCCTCCCATAAAACTTCCTTTTAGAAATATTAAGGTTTCCTATCTAGAATGTACTGATCCTTCCGTCCCATAAAAGATGTTTTAAATATAAATTGTATACAATTTTAAAATAACAAAAGTAGAAAAGAGAATAAATAAGTTCTCGTTTAATTTTAATTACCAAAAAAAGGTTCTCATTTCATACAAAAGATAATTAAGTATACTAATATCTCTTTTGTTAAAGAAGTAGACCTTACTTAAGTATTTTTTGAAGGTAAAATAAATTTTTATATAATATTTTTCCTTTGAATTTTATACTTTAAACATTTTTTATAGGACGATTTGCTTAAATACTTTAGTCATCTTTTAAAGACTGGAGGGAGTATATTGTTAAAGCTAATTTATTGTGATGATTTGCTATTAAACTTAACTTCTAAACTATTTTAAAAACTGAAATTTATTTATTTATATGTATCTTATGCAAATTATAATATTCATAAAAGAAAAATTAGATCGTTTGCTCGGAATGGAGTAGTTTTGATGGTGACAATGCATATATGTTGTCTTGCACATTATTCGGGGTTTCAAATGTTGACCAAAAAATTAGAGAAGGAAACATTAAAATTATTCCTTTCAACAGTTCAATGATTAAGACATCTGCTCGGAGTCTTAATCAAGAATAGACCAAATATTGGATTGACAGATCAATATTAATAGGCATTTTTAGATATTTATTTTAGAAACACGAATTAGAAGTGTTGTGTCCCCCCAAATATAAACTTCAGGATTCAGATCAGTTCGATTTAGCTGTGCAAGTAATTATAATAATATTTTTTCTTCTGACTAAAGTAATTATAATCATTCATTTAAGAACTAGCTGCCAAAATATTATAGATCTCTATTTCACAAGGTATATATGTCTTAATAAAGTGATTAGGGTTTTCAACAAAAGATGGCTTCTTCTTGAATCATAATCACCATCTCATGCACAGCAGTTGCTATCTCGTTCGCAGTTGTCAGCTGGCAATCATCCTCAACCTAGCTCAAAATAAAACAAGATTGCAATATTACAAGCATATATAATTAATGTTTCAAATAAAATAAAATAAAAAAGCACAAAAAAATCAGTGTAACAAGTATATTAACTAATTACCTTTAGATTGAAAGAATAGAGTACCCTATGATCAACGGTTGTGATGTTAAGATGGAGGATCAAAAGGCCAATTGACTGAAACCCATTAACCATCTTAAACAGCTGTTTTGGTTGTCTTTTTGCTAATATTTTGATGTTGGCATGACTTTCCACCATGGTCACTTCAATGTCTGCGGCCGTAGACTGCTTTTCGGCCATCGGTTCGGGGGCCACCGAGCTTTTGTGGCTCGTCGGACAAGTCGAGTATTGAGGGAAAGTGAAGAAATTGGCAAAAAGTGTAGAGTCATGATCATCATCGGTATCATTGGATTGCTGATCATGCTTGACTTGTTTTCTAGCTTCCAAGAATTGGAGGAGTTGTTCAAGCTCCTTCACATAATTAATGGCACCTCCTACTATTGATGCTTGGTCACCCTAGACAAAATAATAGAGATATAAATCAATTAGCTAGTGCAAAGTGGAGTATTAATTATTAAACAACATATAAAACCTATATTATTTCGTAAGGAATACATTTCCGAATCCAATAACTATCATGCTTAAACAGATGTGGGATGCAAAACTTTTCCTAACATTGCTTAATTTAGGGACAACGCGCGGAAATTAATTCATAAACAACGACATACTTTAAGTATAATCATCTTTTGGAAAGTAGACAACGATGGATTACTTTCATCTAATTACCTTACTTTGTAGTTTGTACATATATTAAATAGTGGAATGTTAATTTAGATAAAGATTTTTGCTAAAAGAAATTATACCAACAAGATTATTAATCACTATTAATTGGATAGTAACATGAGTAATGTTACAGACACAAATTATTCTATAAATATAACTGATGTAGCATACTCCACTTCAGCATATTGATCAACAAATTGCTTCAATATTGTATTAAGCCCCACATAAAAAATTGAAGTGAAGTATGTCACATCAACAGTTTGTAAAATATTTGTATAATAATTTGTGTCTGTAACATTATTCTAGTAACATATGATTAAATCTACTATTAATTTTATTGTAACGTGATTAAAAGTTATGCAATTAGATCACAGTACTATATAATACAAAAAGCATGATTAGATCGACATGTAAAATCATTAGTCATTAATCATACAAACCTTTATGCAGTCTATAATATAGAAGGAACACCAAAAATGGCTAGGATGCACAATTTTTTTTCTTCCTTTTATTTTAAACGGTATAGAAAAAAAGTTGTATATCAACTATAATAAATCGTACCTACATGTTTTTTTCCCAAGATCTTTCCATGTGCATATCTTTATAGAATATAGAGATATTGTCAACTAGTGTGTTTGTGTGTGTGTGTGTGCGAGAGAGAGAGGAAAAAGTACCCTTTGAGCATAGGATGGCGGCATCATTGATCGGAGAACGGCGAGGTAATCGTTCATCTGTTTGCGACGATTACGTTCAACGGCAATGTGAGTCATTCTTTGGTTCTCCACTTCTTCCTTGTTTTTTGTGCTCTTGATGCGCCTTCTTTTTCTTCTGGGGGTGACAGGGGGTGGTGCCGCTGCCGGAGGAGGGTAAGCTCCGGTGAAGAATCCATGATCAGTAATTCCGGTGCAAACCTCATCTGGTGAGGAAGAGTTGGTCTGCATCATTGAAGGAGGAGGAGAATAGTTGTACTTCCAATTACTATTATTATTATTAGTATTTTGACTATTTTCATTGAAACTGCACCCATGATCATGAACCTTCTTCTTCTGTTCATGATCAAAATTACTGAAATAACCGCCTCCTATATCTTCCATGGCATAGAAATCTTTACAACCATAACTAGTAAAAGGGTCTTGCTGAAATACCACACTTTCTAATGCCATGTATAAATATATTTATATTATGGCCGGGAGTACTTTTGAATTAAGAAGAAAGAAAAAAAGAGTGAGAAATGAATGGGGAACTAAGAAATAAAAGAGTATGGATAGATGGGGTAAGTATATACGAAGGGCCTCCTTCTTCCTCCCCTTTTAAAGGCTTTACGCCATATACAGAAACTTACACGTGAGAATTTGTGTGTGTATGTTGTATACATCTATCGTACGTTTATATCGAAAATTGAGAAAATGATTCCCATCTCTCTCTCTCTCTCATTATTATTTTAGTTAAAATAGTACGAAAGAATTCTTTGTGAAGAATTGCTTACATCATGTGGACTTCAAAGAAAAAGGTTAATTCCAACACATTTTAATTTATTAAGACAATTATTTAGTATTTTAATTATAGGCTCCTAGAAAAATATAACCTACTTTTTAAACTAAGCACAAAAGTCATGTTTGTTTGTAAAAAACATAATTGAAATTGAACTATTTATCATAATTTAACACTATTTCGATTATTTAATCATTTAAAAAGGGATTATTAGTCCCATAAAACCATTTGATAGCTTAAAATGAGGAGACTATTAATCCCACATTCATCATGAAATTATACAGTCCATTATAGATAGCTTTAAATTAAAAATGACAAAAATATATATTTCATAAGACTATTTAAAGGACAATTAATCCCTCATCATGGGATAAAATAATCCGAAGTAGTGTTAAATTAAAACAAATAGTTCAATCTCAAATATATTTTTTACAAACAAATATAGCCAAAAGGTGTAAGACTTTGTGATCAATACTTCCTCCATCTTATATTTATATGTATTTTTCACATTTTGTTAATTTTTTTAGTCTCAAAACAATTAAATTTCCTCCATTGATATTCAAACTTCACTATATGTCCACTTTGTAGGTAGGAGCACATTATGTTCACAAACGACTAAATACAAAAATAGATAATTAATTAATGAGAATAAATTATGTAAGGATGATCGATAAAACTATTATTTTACACTATTCAATAAAAATATGTCAGGTAGGTAAATTTAAGAGAGAATTAGAGATTTAAATCCATGTTGATTAATTAAGTAATTTTACCATGATAAATAATAATTACACAATCTATTACTATAATTTAAAGTCCTCGATTTTCTACTAAATTTATCTACATTACATGACATGTACATGATATGTTGCTATTGGATGTTGTAAAATTAGTTTTACAGGCCATCCTTGTATAACTTCTTTTAATTCTCTAATTAACGCTACAGTATTACCTCTGTTGTTATAGTAAAATGCATTTTGTGTCAGTTTTTACTTGTTGGAATATGACACGTGCAATTTCGGTGCTACTAATTATTTCTCTAATAATATCAATAATACTAACATTATTAACTACTTAAAAATGTAACTATGATTAAATTTTGATATTTGATTTTCAAGATGGACACTAAATTTTAGATGGAAAAAATACCATTGACTTGAAATATAGGGATTTCTTTATTTTCTTATTTTGGTTACTGATCACCTAGATAAAGGAGGGAATATTGATGCATTTTTTTGTAGTTAATGAAAGTAGAATTATGCTTTAAAATATGACGGTTTGACATTGCTAAAGCAAAAATAATATTATCATAACAATTCGCGCGTTTAAAGTATTACGTATCTGGCTAGAACAATTTAAAAAGTATTATTAGACATATACTTAATATTATTTTTATTTTAACAATATGACATGTCTAAATTATGTTTGAAACAATATTTTACAAATCAATAAGGCTACACCACTCGTTCATTTACTTCTCTTTCATCACTTTTTCCCCCTCAACATGTATTCAGATAAAGAAGTAATTATATGCTCTTTTTTTCATTTGATTATGACTTTAGAAAGTACGATGCTTGTTTCATTAGTATTGGTTAGGGTTTTATTTCATGAAAGAAAAAAGAAAGAAAAGCAAAGTCTGATGTAGTTAAATCGCTCTCTTTCTCAGTGTTAAATTCTCTTTCTTTCTCTCTCTCTAAGTATATACGAGTATGTATATCTAATTGTAGGATTCTTTCTCTCTCTCTCTATATATATATATCACTCTCTCTCTCTCTCTCGCAGCCACGCAGGTGAAATGAAAGGGGAGAAATTAAGGGGAGACAGTTAAACAGAAGGTGAGTCAGTGTTTCTTTGACAGTGGAGGAGGGAAGAGAATCCATGTGACTGACCACACAAACAAATTGATTAAAAGCAACATAACTCTGAAGCATGCAATCATCTACGATAAAGACCAACTCTATTTCCAATAAACTGTCTTCATTCTCGTTTAACCCCAACAATCTACTTTTTCTTATTTTTATTATTAGCTTACCTTTTTATGCTAACCCCATTTTCGATGAAACATTCTCCATATATATATATATATATATATATAGAAAATGATTCATAAAATACGTTAGTCAGAGAGACTGTTTTAACTAACGCTCATTCAGTCGTCCAAAATTAGAGTGAAGAAATTTGAGATGATGGCCCTGTAGTAGCTAATCCCTCTAATGGCCAAACCAAATATTTTTTTTGTTGGCCATTATTTCCTCTAGCGACCGGTCAAAGCAATAGTGTTTTGATTTGGCCGCCAGAAGAAGACTCTCGAGCTTATTTGTTGGCCGCTAGAGGGAGTAGTGGCCAACAACAAAAAATTGACTTAATTATATTATCCCGATTATCCTCGTACATACTACTTATTAATCAATAAAATAAAATAATAAAAAATTATAAGGATAATCAGTAATTATCCTTATACTTATTAATAAAATAATTATGTATAAGGATAATTAATAATTATCGTCTTATGATTTTTAATTATAAATAGGAAATAGTGATTGAATTTATATTATATTCCTACTCAAATATATAAACTCAATCACTATTTTCTATTTATAATTAAAAATCATAAGACGATAATTAGTAATTATTCTAATATATACTTATTTTGTTAATAAGTATAAGGATAATTATAAAGATAATTATTGATTATTCTTATAATTATCCTTATAATTTTTTATTATTTTATTTTCTTGATTAATAAGTAATATGTATAAGGACAATCATTAATAAGTATAAGGATAAGTATAAAGATAATGATTGATTATCCTTATAATTATTCTTATAATTTTTATTATTTTATTTTTTCTTGATTAATAAGTAGTATGTATGATGATAATCGGGATAATGTAATTAAGCCAAATTTTTTGTTGTTGGTATTCTTCTCTAGCAGACAATAAAACACACCATTAGAGGAAGTAGTGGTGGGCCTCATCTCGGCCATTCACTCTAATTTTGGACTACTGGATGAGCGTTAATGAAAACGATCCATCTGGCTAACGATTCTATGGATCATTTTCATATATATATATATATATATATATATATATATATATATATATATACCCTTATCGACTCATCAAAGCTATTCGGCTTAATGATTTTAGCGGCGGACGGCGATGGTTTGGTTATACAACCGTAAATACATACTTTTAACATGACAATATATAGCGTCATTAAAAAATATAGCGACGGTTGTTGTATGACCAAACCGTCGTTGGGTCCGTCGTCATAAAAGAGGTGATTTCGGATGAATGAATGGATAATGAAACAAAGATATAGATCCGGAATAAATATATATATATATATATATATATATATATATATTATGGCTAATTTTTATTACATCAAGTATTACTAAATTTATAATTCGGTTTCCAAAATAATTGAGCTTACAAATTGGTATATCTTATCTTATTACATATAATGTCGACCTAAAATCATTTTTCGCTGTAAATTGACCAGAATGTTCTATTTGTTGGTAATTCATTTGATTTTATACGATTTGACCATATTCAGATATGATTTGACTTCAGTAAACAATAAAAAAATAATTTAAAAAATTATTTCTATAATATTTAATATTTAAAGACTTAATAATGTTAATTTTTTTAAAAAAAAAACCACAGTCATCACAACCACCACGGAATGACTTGCAAACAAGACGAAAATTGGAGGAGAGATTTTGCCGACAACCGTGAAAGTGATTTGCACCTCTTAGAACCCTTAAAATCGCAACCACCATCATCACAATCACCATCACTCCCACCATCAAACCCTTAAAATAAAAATCACCATCATCCCCCATCTCCTGAAACTCTTCAAATCAAAACTAACATTATCATAATCTCCACCTTCAAATTTGCAAACTTTATGTGAATATAGATCTCACTCTCCAATCTTATTTTTAATTAACTCCAATCTTATCTCTAACTTCACAATATATCACAACTAAATATTCAAAAATTTTATCTTTGAATAAATAGATCTGAGCACAAAATCAACAATCTCATTCTAGAAAATATAAATCTCTCTAATTGAGTATATGAGAGACTTTTCGATAGAAAGAGAGAAAGGATTGAGCTAACATATATGGGATATGAACAAGAGACAGAGGAAAGGGATGGCGTTGGTGATGCATGACTAATTTGGTGAGGATGGTGTTGGTGTTGTTGGTGGTGGTGGTGGTGGGTGGATTGGTGGTGTATGGCCAAATTAGTGGTATTGGTTAGTGAACTGTTGCTACTGGTGGTTGGGTTAATAATTAATAGGACAAGTAGCATTAATGATTAAAAGGGTAAAATCAAAATTGTTTATATATATAATTTGATCTAAATGTTATTTTGTTTTGTTATAATTTATTTTTATATATAATATTTAACGTTAATGATCATGAAATATATTAGTTGTTATTATTGTAAGACCCTGAATTTTATGAAATAAAAATATTTAATTTTTCTTATAAATATTATTCTATTCATTAAATGGTTAAATTGATAAAAAGGTTAAAGTTAAGGGTGATATGTGAAAATTTTATAAAGTAAGCAAGTTGTCATAAAATATTCGTTGTGTCGAGGAATATTCGTTTGGTCGGGATATTTTCTTTTTTTCAGGGAATATTCGACGACGACGCAATCATTGGTGGACCCCACAACGGAATAACTGTCGGATATAGAAAGCGATATAAATAACCTTTTTTATAAAAATAACGGCAAAACTTTTACCGTTAAATTGTTGAAATACCCGATGATAAAAGTACAATAATATGCGTTGTTCCACAGTGGTACGCGATATTGAAAAGTAGCACACGGTATTGCACAGTATCTCTGATTATTGATGCTTACTTAAGAAGTTACTCAGTTTCATTCAATAATTGTCACAGTAGTTGTTGCATAGTATCTCATATTATTGATTCTAATATTATCACAGTATCATCTGCATAATATTTTATATTATTAAATCAATAATTGAAACGCACAGTTATTCATATTATTATTTTTATTATTGACAATATCTAAAAAGTTCTGTCGAGAAAAGGGGTTAGATTATTTAATTGCGCGCCAATAAAGAGAAATCCTTATCGGAAAGCCCATTCTTTCATGGGAAGGATCTGGTTGTCAATATTGTGAGTTATAATATTAATGAGGAATAATTGTTGATAAAAATATTTCCATTATGTTGGGAATATTAGTGTTAGTGAAAATTGACATTTATTTCAATAATAGTTGATTTCTGGATGTTAAATTGACCAAACGGGTAATTAATCAGATAAAATGAGCAATTAATTGCTATTGGTTTACATGCAAAGAACTATTGGTTCACATTCAAGTACTATTAGGGGAGGTTATGCAAGATTGATAATACTTGATAGACTAAATTAAAAATAGAGGCAAAGATGAAGGTAATAAAGTATAATTATATAACCTTGTAATTTACCACCTTTTCCTAGCCTATAAATAATCCTCCATCCATCCATTATTTCCTACCAATTTGAAGAGCAAAGTTATAATCACAAGTTATAGTGAGAGAAACTACATAGAGAAAGAAGAAGAGTATTCTGCTACTTCACTATTGCAATATATAATCGCATACTAAGGTAAGGGATATTATTTTTCGTATTCGTAAGGAGTATTATTTATTTCGTATTCATTCTTTATTAATCTGCGGGAGTAACATGTCTACGTGGATTGCCGCATGCATGGTGAAAACTCTTCGTATTCATTCTTTATTAAATTGTGAAAATGATCTATCTACGCGGATTACCGCATGATGGGTGAAAATCCCTTTGCAATTTCTTGTATTATTTCATTTCATATTCTTAAATCTAAACTTACTATTGCTTCTATATTTCCAGAAATGATTAAAAATTCCTTAAGATTTGCACTTCATCTAATATCATTTCATTGAAAAATTGGTCTGAACTCTCGTATTGAAACTTTAATCTTTTCATGTCGGGGTACTATTCATTCGGGGTACTATTCATACGGTACTATTTATGGGTACTATTCATGAGTACTATTCACAATATAATTTAATTCTCTTTTCTGTCCAAATTATTTTTAATTCATGAATATCATTCTTGAATTTTATACCCATCAATATTCTTGATCTCACTTGATTGATTCTTTATATCATTGTCATCATCCTCATACTTATATTGTGGTAAAAGTCATCTTTGGCTCGTAGTGCATAGATGAATTATGGATTGGTATGATTATGACCATGAATTGTGTATTGGTATAATCATGACCTGCAATGTTACACACAAATGTTATGGTAAAAGTCCTCTTTGGCCCGTAGTGCATAGATGGACAGTTGTTTAGCATAATCATGACCACTGGTGATACATACGAATATCCTTGGCCCGTAGTGCATGGATAATTCGTTGATCTGAAATGATTATTAATTGGTTTTACAGAGATAAAATATTGATGATGGATTTTTAAATTATAGAAGATAGTAGACATCATGCTCTACTTGACTCTTTTAATGGATTGTTATTTCTATTACAGTTATTGATCTAAAACTTGTTGTCTATTGTATTCTATCAGATTTTTCACTGTTGAGGACTAAGGATAATTCGTTTTTTCATTATTTTAGTCATAATATTCTTTACTGGGCTAGTTGAGCTCACCCTTTTTCTTTTGGTTCTATTGTTCTTCTCAGGAGGTGAGAATGTAGCTAGAACTAGTCGAGAAGTGGAGTAATGGTTCGAGATGATTATTATAGTAGTCCTTACTTTGTTATAAAATAGTGTGACAATAATTATAATAAGGATTTTATTTGAGTTTAAATATTGTCCACGAGACAATATTTGTATTGAAACCCTCAACTTATGTGTTGTCGTATTTTGCACGATAATTGTATAAATAAGTATGTATTTGAATTCTGTACCATGTATTTGGCGACTCAGAATAGGTTGTGTTGACCTATTTTGGGGTCGTCACAATTATTCTTAACGATAATTGAATTTAAAAATATTTTAATTTGAGGTTAATTGTATTCAAAAATATTTTAATGTTTTAATGAAGTCATCCTGTATCTGAATACAGTCAAATTGTATAAAACCAATTGGGTTGCTACCGGGTCAAGTATTTCAGCTAATTTTTGTCGAAAAATAAATTTAGGGTCAACGTTGTATTAAATTAGGTAGTTTATATAGCAATTTGTAAACACAATTACTTTGGGGCAGATTTATAAATTTTGTGATACTTAGTGTAGCAAATGTCTATTTAACCCTATATATTAATTATATGATAGCTATAATAGGTACCTGAAAATTATAGTATTAGTAAAATGGTTGGTTGACTGATAACACATTCGATTTCACATCCAAAGACACTACAATGTATAATGATAATAAAATTATTTCTCTACTCCCAAATTATCAATAAAATAAAATAAAAATATTTATCTACTCTTTCTACAATACTTTCTCACTCCTCGATCTATATATACTATTTTTTCTCTTTAAATTTAGACTTAAACACACACACACACACACACACACGTCTCTAAAATCTTGTATAAACTAGAATTTAGTTCCATGCACAACATGTGACGTTTAATTTTAAGGCTTCCCTTGGAGTTTATGTACCTCTTTATTTTAACGACTTTCAAGTATAACTATATATCATTACTTGCATTCATCGTGCATCATAATAAATCATGTTTTAGATCAAGAGTTAATTAGAATTAAAAGACTTCAAAAATAATTACGCATGATGACTACTGTGGTCCCAAGTGCAAATTAGGGTTCGCTAAACCTAATTGAATTAAATGCACAAATTAATCTTCACAATATGATTAAATGAAAAGACGGAAGAGCCGAAAATAAAGAAGCAAGGCCTGGAAGAATCTTCCACGTGTCCCGATGCAGAAGACACGTGGAGGCAACTCATTTTGGGAATTGATTGAGGGGTTGGATTGGTGGTTAGAAGGGCAGGACGATATGGGCATTAATTACTCTGATGACTAATGGTACATTTGAAATTTTCCCGAGGGCATGTGCCTATCACATGACCACTCTCCAGAAAACCCTATAAATACCCCTTTTGTGAGACCCCAGATTTTATGAATAAATATTTAATTTTCTCGAAATAATTTTTTGAATATTATAGTGTGGATTTGATATAATGTTATAGTTGTGGGTAATATTTATAAATTTTGCAAAGTACGCAAGTTGTTATATAATATTCAATTGGTGGGGAATATTCGTTTTTAAGGGAATATTCATACAATGGCAAGCACAATCATTGGTGGACCCCTAACGGAATTATTATCGGATTGAGAAAGCGACAAAAATACTTTATAAAAATAACGGCGGAAGTTTTACCATTAATCTGTTGAAACACCGGTGTTAAAAATACGATAATGCGCGTGGTTGCAAGTAGTAGCACGCAGTATTGATTATTGATGCTTTACGTGATAAGTCACTCGATTTTGTTTTATTGGTATTATTAATGTAATAAAAAATGAATACTTTTATAAAGTTATTCTATAAATAGAATATATTATATTCTATTATGCATCTTTGATATATAGTGTCTGCATAGTGTTTTGCATAGTAAAATCTTTTTATATAAAACATAATACTTTTATAAAGTTATTCTATAAATAAAATATATTATATTTTATCATGCATAGTGTTGCATAAAGGTGCACAGATATAGTGCCTACATAGTGTTTGCATAGTAAAATCTTTTATAAAGTTATTCGTTTTAATAGATTATAAATAGATTATATTATATTTTATTTAAAAGATTTTGCTTTAAATATGGACCGTCGATTAAAATGAATCAATCTGGACCGTTTCATGAGTTAATTCTTATATGATCTATTTTTCTATAAATAAGCTCATTCCTTCATTATTTCTAACTAATTCACTTTGAAACTCAGAGAGATAAACTTTAGAGAGAAAGAAGAAAAGTATTCTCGCTACTTCACTACTTCATATATCCAAGACTTTTTCTTCTTAAGGTAGGGAATATTATTTGTTGTACTCGTAAGGGGTGTTATTCCTTTATATTCATGAAGAGAACTTATGTTATTCCATTCTTTATTATTACATTGGAATAACTTGTATACTGTGAGCTACCCTATACTTGGTGACATTCTTCTATTATTTTCGTCTTTATTATTACATTGGAATATCCTGCTCATGCGTTTTCTGTGGGACTTGATTAAAATCTTTATTATTACATTGGAATATCACATGCATGCGTTTTACGCTAGACCTAGTTAAAATCTTTATTAATATTACATTTGGAATATCACATGCATGCATTTTACGGACCGATTAAAATCCTTATTAGTATTACATTGGAATAACTCGTCTCACATCAAATCCGTATGCATGGTGATTTACATTGTTATTCCATTCTTTATTATTCTGTTGGAACATCCATCGCCGGTGCGAATTTCGCTTGGCTTTGGTTTCATTATTTAGTATTCATTGGAATAACATGTATACATGCAATCTTCGCATGAATCTTGATTTCTTTTGTTATTCCATTCTTTATTATACTCAAATTGGTTAAAGTTTTGACTTCTATACTCCATGAAATTAGTGGAATATCCACGATATTTGTGCTTCATCCGAAGATCTTTTCATGGAAATATTCTTCCGAGCATTCTTGAATTTTACTCTACAAAGCAAAGATATCATGTTGACAATTTGGACGTTATTAGTTCTGGATAATTTAATTCTTGAACTTGTTTTATTAAATTACTATATCATTGTCGACATCCTCATGTTTATATTATGTTGAAAGTCATACGTGGGCCAGTAGTGCATAGATGGACTTGGTATGATTATGACTGAGGATTATTCGATTGTAATCGTGATCGTAATGTTACAAATGATGTGGTAAAAGTCCTCATTGGCCCGTAGTGCATTGATGGACGAGTTGTTGGCATGATCATGACCATTAATGAATACACAAATATTCTTGCCCGTGAGTGCATGGATAATTGTGGTCGTGATCTTAAAGAATATCCTTGGTAGTAGTGCGGGGTGATTCGATGATGTGGATTATTTATTAAAAGTTGAGTCCCGTGATAAAAGTGATGAAAACCTTTTAAATCATAAAAGATAGTAGATTTTATTCTCTACTTGACTCTTTTAATGGATTGATTGTTCCGATGCAGTTAAACTTGATGTTTGTTATATTATATCGGTTTAACATTGTTTTAAGGCTAATGATAATTTATTCGCATTATCTTAGTCATAATATTTCTTCTTTGGGCTAGTTGAGCTCACCCTTTCTTTTCTTTGTTCTCTTTAGGAAATGAGAATATATTTGGGGACGAGTCAGAAGCGGAGTGATGGTCCTAGATGGTGCATTAGTAGTCCTCACTCTTCCGTGAAATAGTGTGATAATAATTATAATGAGGACTCTTTTTGAGTTTGTATACTCTAGTAGTAGATAATATTTGTATTCAAACTCACAATTTATGTTTTGTCGTATTGTACACTGACGATTTGTATTATTAAGTTGTATTTGAATTACGTACCATGTATCTGGCGACTCAAGATGGGTGATGTATACCTAATTTTGGGGGCGTCACGGTTGGTATCGAGCTTAGGATATGATCCTGGCTAAGATGTGAGACTAGAACTAGGAGGGGAGAGATGGGGAATTCCTTCATTAGTATGACCTACCTAAGTTTATTTGGTATTTAATTGGTCGGTCGGAGTATATGGATAATATCTTATATGTTAATTAACCTTTGTTTTGTGGCGATTCGAAAATGACATAGAAAATGTTGAGAATAAGAATGGAGCACAGGAGACCGTTGATTTCTCCACAGATCAATAATCGAGACAATGTGCAACAGGATGGCGATAATCCTCCGTAAAAACAACAACATCGATCAATTGACGAATGACGGTATGTTTAGGAGCTTTTTAGAATTCATGCAACATCGGTGATGCGCTTCCTCATTCATAATCTGGGAGAAACAATAGCAACCCACGGTTGGTCACCATTAAGAAATTCAAGGAATTTGGGACCACCGGAGTTTTTAGGAAAGCGAGAACCACTTAAAAGGCGGAGGCGTGGTTAAAGCAGATCACCAAGATATTTGATGTCTTGGGATGTTCGAGGAGCAAAAAGGTTCCTTTTGCCACCTTTATGTTGCGTGAAGAGAAGAGGATCATTTGGTGGGAATCGTAGAACGCATTACTGACTGACGCATTCAACATGTCTTGGGAGAAGTTCCAAGAGTCATTCAATGACAAGTATTTTCGAAAGCATTCGTCACATGAAGGAGGTGGAATTTATCAAGTTGGAGCAAAACAACATGGCCAGGTGTCGCAAAGACTGAAGCCAAGTTTGCCGAGTTGTCCCGATTTGCGTCCCACTAGGTTGATAATGATGAGAGAATGACGCGGATGTTTTTAAGAGGTTTGAAGCCGGAGATACATCAATATCTTCTCTCTCATAAAGCGTGTTTGTATTCGAGGATGTTGTTAATAGGGCTCGATTATTGGAGCACGATAATGAGTCAACCAAACCAAAAGAGAAGCGGTAAGACAAAATTATAATATCTGGGTGATAATGATCATCAAAGAGGTGTGATGAAGCATGGAGGGAATCAACATGTCGAAATGGTAACCACCGGTGGTAATCATGGCCAAAACAATAAGAATGGACATTTCAAGAGAGAAGGTTCAACAATAACGTAAAGGCGTCAACACCAAAGACCCGTTTCAAAGGAAGAAGAAGCGACCATGGGTCGTATGTTTCAAATCTTGGGACGGGGAGGGACACATCCGTCAAAGCTACTACAACAATCAAAACATGTTTTAATTGCGGAAGAGAAGGTCACCTAGCTCGATTTTGTCGTATGGTGAAGTCGATTCAATTTGGGATAGTGATGCCAAAGGATGTCCCGGACAAGCCAAAGCCGGTAGTTTAAGAGAGCAGCTTTTTTTCGTGACGAGGAACTTGAATAAAATTATCATGGGTATGTTAGTCATGAACTCTTGCGAAGTCTATATGTTAAGTGTTAAATCTGGGTTTTACTTACTCTTTTATTTCACCTAGTTGTGTTCAATGTTTGAAGTTAACTCAGAAGAAGTTAGACTTTGATATATCTCATTGGGAGAAACCTTACGTTACCTCCACTATTTATAAATCTTGTTCAAATCAACACTTTCACGTTACTGTCGATCATATCTCTTTGAAAATACTTGCCTTTGATGTGATTTTAGGAATCGATTGGTTAACTACTCATCATGCTTTTTGTAAGGTTGTTAGCTTTCATACTCTAACCAACTGTTATATTAATTCAAGCAACCAAACCACTAAAGTCAATCATTGTCATATCAAGCCATAAGAAAAAGAGCCCCGATCCTTTCGTTGTTGACTTCTTGTGTGGAATGCACCGTTAGAACTTTACGTAGGCGACGTCGTGAATGAGCGATGACAAGTTTATAGGTATCAATGTGACGTCTTATCCAAGTCTTGGATGAGGTCGCGATTTTGAATGGTATTTCTATTGTTAATAAATTTCCGATTTAATTCTTGAAGACTTCTTAGCCTACCCCTAGGCGTGAAATCGAATTTTGTATTGACCCCAAAGACAAAACCCATTTCTAAAACCCTCAAATATTTTCTTCACCCAAAATGAACATGTAATGTGCCAAAGACGTTGGCTCGAGCTGTTGAAGATTATGATCGTACCATGCAATATCATCGTGGAAGTGCGAACGTGGTAGCTGACGCGTTAAGTAGAAGATCGTATGCGTTTACGAGTGCGATGTTATTAACAAAAAGACCCATTTCGTACGACTTATAAATGATGAAGATAAAGTTAAAGACTCTAGGAACCCACGTGAAGATAACGAGTATACGAGTAGAATCGACTTTAATCGATAAAGTTAAAGCCACTTAAGCTACATACTCAGAGCTGATGAATGTGAAGAAGAAGGTTCGAGGCGTTATTCTAGAAGCAAGAAATCGAAGAGAGAAATCTCAACCCTCGATTTAATTGGCCCATTTGAAATCCTCGATGAAGTAGGAACTGTGGCCTATAGACTCGTTTTACCGCCAAGTATGTTGCGTGTTCAGTACGTTTTTTTTACGTATCCATATTACGTAAATATGTGGACGACCGAACCACATTATTAATTTAGAACTGGACGAGATATCAGAAGATTTAACGTATGAGGAGATACGTGTTAAAATCTTGGATAAGAAGAATAATATTCAACACTCAAAGGTTATACCTCAAGAGTTGGAATTTGAAATGAAGTCGAGGTATCCTCTTTGCTCAAAGATACCAAGACGTCGACGTAAATTTTGAGGGCGAAATTCCATAAAGAGGGGAGATTGTTTGACCCCAGATTTTATGAATAAATATTTAATTTTCTCGAAATAATTTTTTGAATATTATGGTGTGGATTTGATATAATGTTATAGTTATGGGTAATATTTATAAATTTTGCAAAGTATGCAAGTTGTTATATAATATTCGATTGGTCGGGGAATATTCGTTTTAACAGGGAATATTATAATGCAAACCACAATTATTGGTGGACCCCTACAACGAAATTATTGTCGATTGAGAAAATGACAAAAATACTTTATAAAAATAACAACGGAAGTTTTACTGTTAATTGTTGAAACACGGTGTTAAAAGAAATAAGAATATGCGTGGTTGCGTAGTAGCTTTTGCAGTATTGATTATTGATGCTTACGTGATAAGTCACTCAGGTTTTGTTTTATTGGTATTATTAATGTAATAAAAGCAGAATACTTTTATAAAGTTATTCTATAAATAGAATATATTATATTCTATTATGCATCTTGTTGCATAGTATGCATAATAGTTTTGCGCATAGTAAAATCTTTTTATATAAAACATAATACTTTTATAAAGTTATTCTATAAATAAAATATATTATATTTTATCATGCATAGTGTTGCATAGTGCCTGTATAGTGCATGCATAGTGTTTGCATAGTAAAATCTTTTATAAAGTTATTCATTTTAATAGATTATAAATAGAATATATTATATTTTATTTAAAGATTTTGCTTTAAATATGGATAGTCGATTAAAATGAATCAATACGGACCGTTTCATGAGTTAATTCTTATGCGATTCATTTTTCTATAAATAGAAGCTCATTCCTTCATTATTTCTTACGAATTCACTTTGAAACTCTAGAGAGATAAACTTTAGAGAGAAAGAAGAAAAGTATTCTCGCTACTTCATTTACTCATATATCGAAGACTCTTTCTTCTTAAGGTAGGGAATATTATTTGTTGTATTCGTAAGGGGTGTTATTCCTTTGTATTCATGAAGAGAACTTATGTTATTCCATTCTTTATTATTACATTGGAATAACTTTGTGTATACGTGAGCTACCCTATACTTGGTGACATTCTTCTATTATTTCGCTTTCTTTATTATTTGGAATATCACGTGCTCATGCGCTTTCTGTGGGACCGATTAAAATCTTTATTATTACATTGGAATATCTCATCACATGCATGCGTTTACGCTAGACTGGTTAAAATCTTTATTAATATTACATTGGAATATCACGTCTGCATGCATTTTACGCTTGGGACCGATTAAAATCTTATTAGTATTCTACATTGGAATAACATGTCATCACAATCTGCATGCATGGTGATTTACATTGTTATTCCATTCTTTATTATTCTGTTGGAACATCCTCGGCTGCAATTTAATTTCGACGACTGGTTCCGTTATTTAGTATACGTTGGAATAACTTTGTCATGCGAAATACCGCGCGTGCGTGGTGATTTCTTTTGTTATTCCATTCTTTATTATACTCGGTTGGTTAAAGTTTTGACTTATATACTCCATGAAATTAGTGGAATATCCTTGATATTTGGCGCTTCATCCGATATCTTTTCATGGAAATATTCTTCTGAGCATTCTTGAATTTTACTCTACAAAGTAGTATCATGTTGATAATTTGGACGTTATTGGTTCTTGGACAAATTAATTCTTGAACTTGTTTTATTGAATTCTTATATCATTATCATCATCCTCATATTCATATTTTTTTAAAAGTCATCTGTGGCTTGTAGTGCATAGATAGACTTGGTATGATTATGACCGAGGATTATTCGGTGTAATCATGGTAGTAATGTTACAAATGATGTGGTAAAAGTCCTCATTGCCCGTAGTGCATTGATGGATGATTGTTGGCATGATCATGACCATTAATGAATACACAAATATTCTTGGCCCGTAGTGCATAGATAATTGTGGTCGTGATACTAAAAAATATCCTTGGCCGTAGTAGTGCGAGGGGGTGATTCGATGATGTGGATTATTTATTAAAATTTGAGTCCCAATGATAAAAGTGATGAAAAACCTTTTAAATCATAAAAGATAGTAGATTTTATTCTCTCTCTTGACTCTTTTAATGGTTGCTTATTCCATTGCGCAGATTAAACTTGATGTTTGTTATATTGTATCGGTTTAACTTTGTTTAAGGCTAATGATAATTTATTACGCATTATCTTAGTCATAATATTTCTTATTGGGCTAGTTGAGCTCACCCTTTCTTTCTTCGTTTATTCTTGTGAAATGAGAATATATTTGGGATGAGTGGGAGCGCAGAGTGATGGTCCTAGATGGTGCATTAGTAGTCCTCACTATTACGTGAAATAGTGTGATAATAATTGTAATGAGGACTCTTTTTGAGTTTGTATACTCTCTAGTAGACAATATTTGTATTCAAACTCACAGTTTATGTTTTATCGTATTGTACACGACAGTTGTATTATTAAGTTGTATTTGAATTCTGTACCATGTATTTGGCGACTCAAGATGGGTGATGTATACCTAATTTTGGGGGCGTCACACCTTCCACTTCATTGGGAAAGGGACTTGACTTTTGACTCTTGGACCTTTTAGAAGACTAGGAGATTTGGAGATTCTCTCTCAACCCGAAGACTCAAGAAGGCTCTCTGAATCCTTGCTACCCTAACAAGGTTCTCGGATTCTAAGAGTTCTGCCATGTGTCATTGGAGTAATCGCTCACCTGTTCTTCTCCTCTCTTCAATCAATTAATCTATTCCGTACTTTTCATGGATTTCTCTCCTCCTTAGCCAACAAGAACCCTAACCCTAGCAAGGTACGATTTTTTTGCCCACAACTACCAAGGATGAATGATGCCCACTAATATTTTTGTTGTATCAAATTTTAGTTAGGGTGTCATCTACTGATTAATATATGGAGGTGGAGTTATATTAGTGTCATTAAAATTAATATTTGCAATGTTAGTTGAATGCGTGATAAGATATTTGTTATCCGAATTCTGGTATAGACAATTACGTGTAAGTATACATGATCAACAAGTAATAAAGTGATAAGAGAGTATCGAAGTCACATGGATTTATATATAATATATCCCAACTACTAGTTTTGTATCAATTCAATTTTATTTAAACAGTCAAAATTTGTGAATACTAATTAAAAATAATTTAAATTAAATTAAGAATAAATTTAACACAAAGATTAAAATTTAGAATTAAACTTGGTACTATTTATGGGTACTATTCATACGGTACTATTCATGAGTACTATTCACAATATAATTTAATTCTCTTTTCTGTCCAAATTATTTTTAATTCATGATTATCATTCTTGAATTTTACCCATCAATATTCTTGATTTCACTTGATTGATTCTTTATATCATTGTCATCATCCTCATACTTATATTGTGGTGAAAGTCATCTTTGGCTCGTAGTGCATAGATGAATTATGGATTGGTATGATTATGACCATGAATTGTGTATTGGTATAATCATGACCTGCAATGTTACACACAAATGTTATGGTGAAAGTCCTCTTTGGCCCGTAGTTCATAGATGGACAGTTGTTTAGCATGATCATGACCACTGGTGATACATACGAATATCCTTGGCCCGTAGTGCATGGATAATTTGTAAGATCCCAACTTATTATAAATAAAATCGAATTTCCTCTAATTATATTTGTGAATAATAAGGTATTAATTTGATATAATTCTCTGGTAATGGGTGAAATGTGTAAATTTTGCAAAATATGCAAGTGGTTATAAAATAATCATTGTGTCGGAGAATATTCGTTTGGTCGTGGAATATTCTTGTTGTCGGGGAATATTTTATGCAATTGGTATGATCATTTGTGGGCCCCATAACAGAATAAGCTGTCGGATGAAGAAAAGCGACAAGTTTGAGTTTTTATAAATAACTGCGTAGTAGTTATTACTGATTAATTAACCTTGTTGGAATACCCGGTGGTTAAAATACGATGTCTGGCGTGGATGCGAGTATTGATGAATTATTGATCCTTACGTAAGAAGGCACTACTCAATAATTATTACAGTGAATTCTTTATTCAATATTTTATTTTATTGATTCAATAATTCTTTGCGTTGATATTTTATATTATTATTATTTCAATAATTGTCCTTTGCATAGTATTTCCCATTATCGGATCAATAATTCATATTATTTGAATAATATTATTAGATAGCATTATTGACAATGTCTAGAAAGTTACGTCGAGGAGAGGTTTGGTCACTAATTTGCGTGCGATAAGGAGAAATTCTTATTGAAAGCCCATTCTTTCTGAGGAGCGGCTGGTTGTCATAAATGTGATTACGTAATATTATTTGTGAATAATTAATTATTGATTCATATGATAAGGAAATATTTATTTATGTGGATATAAATATTGGATATATTTATTGTGGTTAAAAATGAAGGATTTAATGTTGAGGTGTTTTATCGGTATTTTTTGCCGGAATGAATGTATTAAAAATTAAACTAGTGTTTTTGAGATATATTGTGTGAGTTATAATTTTTAATCCGAATAGTTGGATCGTTGTAATTTTTGGATATGTTATACATATATAAGTTGAGTATATGTCCACAAATTTTGAAGCCGTTAAAAATGAAAGTATGATTTGTTATGAATTTTAAGAGGTGATTGATTGTAAATTAGGTTTATAAATGATTTTGGTGGAAAATTCTAAAATTGAGTGGGCCCCACTTGTGGTTGGTGAAGAAATGTGCTGAATTTATTTCAAATGTGGTGGGTGGGAATAGTAGAAGAGTAAAAGGCATCGGGTTGCGGTCAAGTCTGCTAACATTTTCCTATAAATAGAGGCTAAGTTAGAATTGAAAATCACACGAAACAAGTTTTCTCTCTTTCTCTCTAGATTATTGAGTGTATTTTGTGAGTATTTAGATACTTTGTGAGTTTCTATTCATCGATTGCAAGTTTCCTTGACCTTATCACCGATATTCCGATCAAATCTTGATATTTTGAGGTAAGGGATGTTATTTTCTTCATATATGATATTATTTCTTCAATATCATTATGCCAAAGTATTGATCGATTTTTTATCAAATTTAGAACTTTTGTGTCGTGGTTACTATTCACTATCTTGCCTTATTCATCGAAAAATGAAATTTTCTTCTTTTTGTCCAAGATGTCTATTATGGTTACTATCTTTGATTGTATCCATGTTTTGATCTTTATTTTTGAATTACGCTTTAAAATTGGTATTTATGAAGTATTATTGATCTTGGATAAAGCATTATCTGAATCCCTACTATTTGTCCTTCCGTTTCATTGGATTCGTTTTCTTTAAAATATTTTTCATCATCCTCGGTCCTAAATGATGATATTCTTTGAATATCTTTGGCGTAGCAGCAAAGATGAGCAGTGTTGAGATGAACATGACCAATTTGGTGATCAAATGAATATCTTTGGGCTGTAGTGCAAAGATGAATATTTGATTAAAGATGTATATTGATTGTTGTTACGAGAGGATAAAATATTGATGATGGACTTTTAAATCTTAGAAGATAGTAGAACTCATTCTCTACTTGACTCTTCTAATGGATTGTTGTTTTCATTGCGATTGTTGATCTAAAACTTGTTGGCTATTATATTTTATCAAATTTTTCCCAGTTGAAGACTAACGATAATTTGTTGTATATTATCTTAGTCATAATATTCTTTATTGGGCTAGTTGAGCTCACCCTTTTCCTTTTTGTTCCATTTTTCTCAAGAGGTGAGAACATAGCGAGGAACTAGTCGAAGTGCGGAGTGATGGTTCTAGAAAGATGTTTTAGCGATCCTCACTTATTTACGTAAAATAGTGTTTGAATAATTGTAACAAGGACTTATTTGAGTGTGGATATTGTCTAGAAGACAATATTTGTATTTAAACTCACAGTATGTGTTGTCGTATTTTGCACGACAATTGTAATATTGAAGTTGTAGTTTGCTTTCTGTACCATGTATTTGGCGACTCAGAATGGGTGTTGTATACCTATTTTGGGGGCGTCACAATTGGTATCAAAGCTTAGGGATATGGTCTCTGGCGGAGATCGGGAAATAGAACTAGGAGGGGAGAGATGAGTAAATCCTTCGCTAGTGTGTCTTATCTAAGCTTATTTGTTGGACAGTCATAATATAGGGATATTATGTGATATGTTAATTAACCCTTGTTTTATGGTAGTATTTAAGAATGGCCGCTGAGAACATTTACAATGG
This sequence comes from Panax ginseng, assembly GCA_020205605.1. Taxonomy (NCBI): domain Eukaryota; kingdom Viridiplantae; phylum Streptophyta; class Magnoliopsida; order Apiales; family Araliaceae; genus Panax; species Panax ginseng. Next base: position 25,138,964 of record CM035148.1, on the reverse strand, counting down.
AGTGTATGAGACTGTGGAACAACCTTTAGTTACAAACTAGGAGAACGTGTAACAGGAAGGCAATATTTTTCGTGTAAACAACACTACCGAGCAAACGATGAATGATGGAATGTTTAGGAGATTTTTGCAGTTCATGCAAAAACCGCATTTGAGGAGACTCGTGCACAAAATCGGGTGGAAATGATATGAATGCATGACTTGTCACGACCAGCGCAGTTCAAGAAGTTGGGACCACCGAATTTAAGGGAAAGCCGGATCCGATCACATGAAATGTGGGTCAAGCAAATTACCAAGATATTCGATGTCTTGGGATGCGGAGAAACGAAGGTTCCATTCGCCACCTTTATGTTTAGCGGTGAAAGCGACTACTTGGTGGGAGTCTCGTGTAAGCGTACCGACCGGTATGCACTCATCATGTCTTGGGAAGCGTTTGAAACTATTCAATGACAAGTACTTTCCGAAAGTATTCGTCATATGAAGGAGGTGGAGTTTATCGATTGGAACAAAACAACATGGCGGTGTCCCGATGCGAGGCGTAAGATTGCAGAGTTATCGGTTTGCACCTCATTTGGTGAAAATGAGGAGCGAATAGCGAGGATGTTTTTTGAGAGGTCTAAAGCTCGAGATTGGCAATATCTTATATCTCATAAATTTTCTTTATATTCGGATGTTGTAAAGCAGTGGCTCAATTATTAGGCGAGATAATGAGTATGTTCAATGAGGGACCACAACCGGTCATCATCTGGATGTGATGATCATCGAGCGATGATAACCAACGAGGAGGAAAAATACTGAACAAAGCGGTAACCACTCGGGTGGTCATCGTGACCATGATAATAGGAGAGGTGAGTCAGTGGAAATTTTAGAAAGAGGAGATTTAACAATGACGGAAGACATCAATAAGAAATCATCAAGACCAACAACAAATTCTAGGGGAGGAGAACGACCGCCAGTTAGATGTTACAAATGCGGGAAAGAGGGACATATCAGCTTAAACTGTCCACAACAATCCAAGGTATGTTACAACTGTGGAAAGGAAGGCCACATAGCTCGGGATTGTTCTGTAGCAAAACCAAGTTCAACGGGGATGGTGACTCAAAGGTCGTGTCGGATAAGTCAAAATCACGGTTCGGAAAGGCGTTTGTCGTGGTAGCCAAACGCGAGAACCTTAACGAGGTGATTACTGGGTAAGCTAATATTGAACTCTTGCGAAGTTTATACCTTACTAGATGGGGTTCTACCCATTCTTTTATCTCTCCCGCCTTGTGCTCAGCGTTTAAACTTCACTCAGGAGAAATTGGACTTTGACTTATTTGTTGAAACTCCGTTGGGTGAAACCTTTGTTACATCTACGGTTTATAAATCTTGCATGATCCAAGTTGGCCACTATCACATTACATTGATCTTATATCTTTAAAGATACTTGCTTTTGATGTGATATTAGGAATTGATTGGTTAACCACTCATCATGCCAAAATTGATTGTTTTCATAAGGTTGTTAGTTTTCATATTCTAACCAACACATATATACAATTCAAATAACTAAACCACTAAAATCATTCACTATCATATCAAGCCATAAAGCTATTCGTTTATTGAAAAAAGGATGTCAAGCTTTCTTAGCCCATGTTATGGATTTGAACAAAGACAAGTCGATTTGAATAATATTTACATTGTTAGAGAATTTTTCGATGTATTTCTGAAGAACTTCCCCGCCTAACCCCGAGCGTGATATTGAATTCTTTATTGACCTTGAGCCGTATAAAACCCATTTCTAAAACCCCATATCGAATGGCTCTATTGAACTTCGAGGAGTTAAAAGTCCAACTACGAGAATTGTTAGACATAGGTTTCATTCGTCCTAGTACATCTCCTTGGGGGTGCTCTGTTTTATTAAGTAGAAGAAAGCAGGCGGAGTATGCGACTTTTGTATTGACTCTGAGAATTAAACCTTGTCACCATCAAGAATAGGTATCTATTTACCTCGCATTGATGACTGTTCGACCAGGTTGAAAGGAGCACAATTCTTTTCAAAGATCGATCTTCGATTCGGATATCATCAATTTGAAGATTAAAAGCGAGGATATTCAAAGATTGCCTTCGAAGAACTGAAGACGGGCATTATGAATTCTTAGTCATGTCTTTTGGATTGACTAATGCTCCTCTTTGTTTTCATGGATATGATGAACCGTGTATTGAGGAATATTTGGATCGCTTTTTGTTGTTGTCTTTATTGATGACATCCTCATCTATTCCAAAAGCCATGAAGATCATGAGCACCATTTGAAGTCGATACTTGAAAGGCTTCGTGAAAACAAACTTTATGCCAAAGTGAAGAAATGCGAGTTACGGCGAGGAAGTAGCATTCCTTGGGCACGTGGTGTCAAAAAACATGGAGTATCTGTCAACCCGGTGAAGATTGAAGAAGACAAAGTCGGGAAGCAAATCAAGTCGGTGATCGAAATCACGTAGCTTTAAAGGCTTAATTTGGTTATGAGGAGGAATTATCCTACTCATGATCTAGAATTGATAGCGATCGTATTAAGCGTTGAAAATTTGGAGACACTACTTGTATGGGGAGAAAGTGGAGATTTATAAGGACCATAAAAGCCTCAAATATTTCTTCACCCAAAAAGAACTCAACATGCAAGCAACGACGTTGGCTTGAACTATTGAAGATTACAATCACTTTATTCAATATCATCTTGAAAAGCGAGCGTAGTGGTGACGCGATTGAGTGAAGATCATATCGAAAGATGATCATTGCGATATTGTTAATGCAAAGGCCCATTCTCGTATAACTTGCAAAGGATGGAGGTAGAATTAAAGACTCGAGGGACCCACATGATGATGGCGAATATCTGAGTAGAGGCCGAATTTAATCGATAAAGTTAAAGTTCGCTCAAGCTACGGACTGGAGGCGTCACGTATGAAGAAGAAAGTGCAAGAAGGAGCTATTCAGAAGCGAGAATCGATGAAGAAGGAATACTTAGATTCAACTCCGGACTTTGTGTTCTAACAATTTCGACTTGAAGCATAGAATCATGATGGAGGCACACAACACCCGTTTGTAATCCATCTTGGGAGTACCAAAATGTATCATGATATCGACATACATTTTGGTGGAATAATATGAAGAGAGAGAGATCATGAGTTTATCTCGAGATGTTTAACTTGTCAACGTGTAAAGGCGAGCATCAGTACCAAAGGGTCCATTACAACCACTTGAGATTCGAAATGGAAGTAGGAACACATTCATTGTGGATTTCGTTATGTGTCTTCCCAAAGTTTCTCAAGGCATAGATGCGATTTGGGTTATTGTTGATAGATTAACCAAGTCCGCCCATTTCTTTACCGACACGTGAGACTTATTCCTTGAACGTCTTGCTCGCATGTACGCGTGAATGAGATTGTGAGATTGCATGGCATGCCGGTATCCATAGTTTTGGATTGTGACCCAAGATTCACTTCACGATTTTGGGTTAGCTTGCGAAAGCTATGGAGTGCAGTTTACGATTTAGTTGGCATACCATCCTCAAGCGGACGGACAATCGAGAGGACTATTCAAACCCTGAAGATCTATTAAGACTTTGTGTCCTAGATTTTAAAGGAAGTTGGGATAAGTACTTGCCATCTGGTGGAATTCTCCTACAACAAATGATTATCAAGCAAGTATAGGCATGGCTCCATTTGAGGCGTTGTATGGGCCGAAAGTGTCGATTCTCTCGATTATCTTTGGGACGAGGTGGGAGAAGCAACGTTGTTGGGACGTAATTAGTAAACATGACTACGAGAAAAGATCCAAATAATTTGACAACGATACAAACTAAGCACAAGATCGACAAAAGAGTTATGCGGATCTTCATCGAAAAAGACGTGGAATTTAATATTGGGGATCATGTATTGTTACGTGTTGCACCATGGAAGGAGTTACAAGATTTGGGAAGAGAGGAAAGCTCAATCCACGATTTGTTGGTCCATTTGAGATTCTTGACCGAATAGGAAATGTAGCTATAGACTTGCATTACCTCCAAGTATGTCTCGTGTTCATAATATTTTCACATATCCATTGCTTCGTAAATATGTGAAAGACCGAACCATATTATTGCGTTAGAAACCAGACGAGATAGTAGAAGATTTAACGATACGAAGAAGTACTGTTAAGATCTTGGATAGGAAAAGAGCATGTCCTACGCACCAAGGTTATACCACAAGTTAAGGTTTTATGGAGAAGCCGTCTTTATTGAAGAAATGACACAGGAGTTGGAATCGGAAATGAAAGCGAGGTATCCTCACCTTTTGAAACACACAGTGCACGTATGTCAATTTCGAGGATAAAATTTCATAAGGAGGGAGGTTGTAAGATCCCAACTTATTATAAATAAAATCAATTTCCTCTAATTATATTTGTGAATAATAAGGTATTAATTTGATATAATTCTCTGGTTATGGGTGAAATGTGTAAATTTTGCAAAATATGCAAGTGGTTATAAAATAATCATTGTGTCGGGAAATATTTGTTTGGTCGTGGAATATTCTTGTTGTCGGGGAATATTAAATTTAATAGCCATGATATTTATGGGCCCCATAATGAGAATAAGCATCGGATGAAGAAAATGACAAGTTTGAGTTTTTATAAATAACGACGTAGTTATTACAATTAACACAGTTGGAATACGGTGGTTAAAATACATGAATGTCTGGCGTGTATGCATGGTATTGATGAATTATTGATCCTTACGTAAAAGAAGCACTACTCAATAATTATTACCAGTAATTCTTTATTCAATATTTTATTTTATTGATTAAATAATTCTTTGCGTTGATATTTTATATTATTGTTTTTCAATAATTGTCATCGCACGATTTTTCCATTATCGGATCAATAATTCATATTATTTGAATAATATTATTAGATAGCATTATTGGCAATGTCTAGAAAGTTACATCAAGGAGAGGTTTGGTCACCTAATTGCGCTTGCTTAATAAGGAGAAATTCTTATTGAAAAGCCCTCTTTCCAGGAGCGGCTGGTTGTCATTATAAATGTGATTACGTAATATTATTTGTGAATAATTAATTATTGATTCATATGATAAGGAAATATTTATTTTATGTGGATATAAATGTTGGATATATTTATTATGGTTAAAAATGAAGGAGTTAATGTTGAGGTGTTTTATCGCATTTTTTTGCCGGAATAAATGTATTAAAAAAATTAAACTAGTGTTTTTGAGATATATTGTGTGAGTTATAATTTTAATCAGACCATTGGATCATTGTAATTTTGGATATGTTATACATATATAAGTTGAGTATATGTCCACAAATTTTGAACCGTTAAAAATGAAAGTATGATTTGTTATGAATTTTAAGAGGTGGTGATTGAAATTAGGTTTATAAATGATTTTGGTGGAAAATTCTAAAATTGAGTGGGCCCCACTTGTGGTTGGTGAAGAAATGTGCTGAATTTATTTCAAATGTGGTGGGTGGGAATAGTAGCGAGTAAAGCCATCGGGTTGCGAGTCGAGTTTGCTAACATTTTCCTATAAATAGAGGCTAAATTAGAATTGAAAATCACACGAAACAAGTTTTTCTCTTTCTCTCTAGATTATTGAGTGTATTTTGTGAGTATTTAGATACTTTGTGAGTTTTATTCATCGATTGCAAGTTTCCTTGACTTTATCCGATATTCGATCGTAAGTACTAATATTTTGAGGTAAGGATGTTATTTTCTTCATATATGATATTATTTCTTCAATATCATTATCGCCAAGTATTGATCCGAATTTTTATCAAATTTGGAACTTTTGTGTGGGGGTTCTTATTCACGATACTCGGCTTTATTCACGATCTGAGACTATTCACGAATACGACACTATTCAATAGAAAAATGAAATTTTCTTCTTTTTGTCCAAGATGTCTATTATGGTTACTATCTTTGATTGTATCCATGTTTTGATCTTTATTTTGAATTACGCTTCAAAATTGGTATTTAGGAAGTATTATTGATCTTGGATAAACTATTATACGAATCCCTACTATTTGTTCTTCCGTTTCACTGGATTCGTTTTCTTTAAAATATTTTTCATCATCCTCAGTCCTAAATGATGATATTACTAAATATCTTGACCTGTAAAGTAAAAAAGATAAATGATTAAGCGATGAATATCTTTGGCCCGTAGTTCAAAAAGATGAGCAGATGTTGAGATGAACATGACTAATTTGGTGATACAAATGAATATCTTTGGGCTGTAGTGCAAAGATGAATATTTGATTAAAGATGTATATTGATTGTTATTCTGAGGATAAAATATTGATGATGGACTTTTAAATCTTAGAAGATAGTAGAACTCATTCTCTACTTGACTCTTCTAATGGATTGTTGTTTCATTGCAGTTGTTGATCTAAAACTTGTTGGCTATTATATTTTATCGATTTTTCCCATTGAAGACTAACGATAATTTGTTGTATATTATCTTAGTCATAATATTCTTTTCTTGGGCTAGTTGAGCTCACCCTTTTCCTTTTTGTTCCATTTTTCTCGGGAGGTGAGAACATAAAGCGAGGAACTAGTCAAGGGTGCGGAGTGATGGTTCTAGAAAGATGTTTTAGCGAGTCCTCCTTTATTTACGTAAAATAGTGTTTGAATAATTATAACGAGGACTTATTTGAGTGTGGATATTGTCTAGAAGACAATATTTGTTTTTAAACTCACAGTATGTGTTGTCGTAATTTGCACGACAATTGTAATATTGAAGTTGTAGTTTGCTTTCTGTACCATGTATTTAGTGACTCAGAATGGGTGTTGTATACCTATTTTGGGGGCGTCACATAATTCATTGATCTGAAATGATTATTAATTTGTTTTACAAAGATAAAATATTGATGATGGATTTTTAAATTATAGAAGATAGTAGACATCATGCTCTACTTGACTCTTTTAATGGATTGCTATTTCTGTTACAGTTATTGATCTAAAACTTGTTGTCTATTGTATTCTTTCAGATTTTTTACTGTTGATGACTAAGGATAATTCGTTCTTCATTATTTTAGTCATAATATTCTTTACTGGGCTAGTTGAGCTCACCCTTTTTCTTTTGGTTCTATTGTTCTTCTCAGGAGGCGAGAATGTAGCTAGAACTAGTCGGGGAGTGGAGTAATGGTTCGAGATGATTATTATAGTAGTCATTACTATGTTATAAAATAGTGTGACAATAATTATAATAAGGATTTTATTTGAGTTTGAATATTGTCTACGAGACAATATTTGTATTGAAACCCTCAGCTTATGTGTTGTCGTATTTTACACGACAGTTGTATAAATAAGTTTGTATTTGAATTATGTACCATATATTTGGCGACTCAGAATAGGTTGTGTGAACCTATTTTGGGGGCGTCACAATTATTCTTAATGATAATTGAATTTAGAAATATTTTAATTTGAGGTTAATTGTATTTAAAAATATTTTAATGTTTTAATGAAGTCATGTAGTATCTGAATACAATCAAATTATAAAAAACCAATCGGGTTCTTTGCTTGAAAGTTAAGTTATCAAACTAATTTTAATTCGAAAAAATAATTTTAGGGTCAACGTTGTATTAAATTAGGTAGTTTATGTAGCAATTGGTAAACATAATTACTTTGGGGCAGATTTATAAATTTTGTGATACTTAGTGTAACAAATGTCTATTTAACCCTATATATTAATTATATGATAGCTATAATAGGTATCTGAAAATTATAGTATTAATAAAATGGTTGGTTGACTGATAACACATTCGATTTCACATCCAAAGACACTAAAATGTATAATGATAATAAAATTATTTCTCCCATCCCAAATTATCAATAAAATAAAATAAAAATATTTATCTACTCTTTCTACAATACTTTCTCACTCCTTTATATATACTATTTTTTCTCTTTAAATGTAGACTTAAACACACACACACACACACACACACACACACACACACACACACACACACACACACATATATATATATATATTCTTCTCTAAAATCTTGTACAAACTAGAATTTATTTCCATGCACAACATGTGTCGTTTAATTTTAAGGCTTCCCTTGGAGTTTATGTACTTATTTATTTTAACGACTTTCAAGTATAATTATATATCATTACTTGCATTCATCATGCATCATAATAAATCATGTTTTAGATCAAGAGTTAATTAGAATTAAAAGACTTCAAAAATAATTATGCAGGATGACTACTGTGGGCCTAAGTGCAAATTAGGGTTCGCTAAACCTAATTGAATTAAATGCACAAATTAATCTTCACAATATGATTAAATGAAAAGACGGAAGAGACAAAAATAAAGAAGCAAGACCTAAGAGAATCTTTCACGTGTCCCGAGGCAGAAGACACATGAAGGCGACTCATTTTGGGAATTTATTGAGGGATTGGATTGGTGGTTAGAAGGGCAGGACAATATGGGCATTAATTACTCTGATGACTAAGGGTACATTTGAAATTTTCCCGAGGGCATGTGCCTATCACATGACCACTCTCCAGAAAACCCTATAAATACCCCTTCCGCTCCATTGGTAAAGGGACCTGACTTTTGACTCTTGGACCTTTTGAAAGACTAAGAGATTTGGAGATTCTCTCTCAACCCGAAGACTCAAGAAGGCTCTCTGAATCCTTGCTACCCTAACAAGGTTCTCGAATTCTAAGAGTTCTGCCATGTGTCGTTGGAGTAATCGTTCACCTGTTCTTCTCCTCTCTTCAATCAATCAATCTATTCCGTACTTTTTGTGGATTTCTCTCTTCCTTAGCCAACACGAAACCCTAACCCTAACAATGTACGATTTTTTTGCCCACACCTACCAAGGATGAATGATGCCCCACTAATATTTTTGTTGTATCGAATTTTAGTTAGGGTGTCATCTACTAATTAATATATGGAGGTGGAGTTATATTAGTGTCATTCAAATTAATATTTGCAATGTTAGTTGAATGCATGATAAGATATGTGTTATCCGAATTCTGGTATAGACAATTACGTGTAAGTATACACGATTAACAAGTAATAAAGTGATAAGAGAATATCGAAGTCACATGAATTTATATATAATATATCCCAACTACTAGTTTTGTATCAATTCAATTTTATTTAAACAGTCAAAATTTGTGAATATTAATTAAAAATAATTTAAATTAAATTAAGAATAAATTTAACACAAAGATTGAAATTTAGATGTAAAAACTTGATACTACAATGTCCCCAATTATGCAGTATAAATCAATTATCCAATTCATCTAATTATCAAATTCATATGAGTTGTTAACATAAATTCATAATTATTTATAAGCCATTTTCCAAGGAGCAAATAAAAATATTTAATTTAATTAATTTTGTTATATCCCTATACAAAACAAAATAGTCAAATTCATTAAGTATCAATTCCCAATAGTTACATGTTGTGAAAAGAGATATCCTTATTAAATTCACAACCCTAATTATTCATCTCATGCAAATAATACATGTTATTATATTTAAATCTAACCCTAGATTTCATCTCTCGAATTCATCTAAAGTATACCGCTAATTGTTGGCCAAATAATTAATCAATAAGCACAAAATACGATAGACAACTCAATTTTAATAAATAATTAGATTTTAATAGATAATTAATCCATAAACATAAGATCAGATTCAATTACAGTCTTAATTTTAAATTTACTTCATGCTGGAATTAAAAGATAGAAATCTCAAATAAATCATCATCTTAGAATTACAAAACTAAAAGAATAAGAAGTAAAGAAAACTCAGTAGAATTTTCTTCGATCTTCAAGTCTCCGTATTAATCTCCTTATGTGCTTCTTTAAATCTCTAAGCTTCAATCTCCAAGTTCTCCGTCTATTTTTCCTTTTATGCTTGAAGTTGGGTCCATCACAATTAGGCTTAGAGTCTCCAAATTCTAGTAAAAGTCATAAATCATTGAAAGAATTTTTGTCCACTTTCTGCCTTCCAATGCCCCATCATTCAGATCCTTTACAAAACGAATGCCCTAGCATTCAATACATAAAAAAATTGCCACTGCTTTTCCAAAATTGCCAGATTTGCCATTTATTTGCCTATTCTTATAAAATAACATAAAAAATAAATAAAATGCACTAAAATTACTCAACGCAAGCATAAAACTAAGTCCAAAAACATCCGATACATGTGTATATTTTCACTGATCAATATGAAAATCATAGTAAGATTGCTAAAGGTCCATTTTCAATAAAATTATGAAGTATACATGATTTATTAAACAAATCAAGTTCTAATTAAAGGCATAATTTTGATTATGATCTAGTATATATCAACTTAATTTATTATAGTTAGATACTTGGTGTATGTAAGAACCCAACTTAAATATGAATTTTTCTCTAAATATCATTTTTGAATATTAAGGTGTGAATTTGTTATAATGTTATAATTGTGGGTAATATTTACAAATTTTGCTAAGTAAGCAAGTTGTTATAAAATATTCAATTGGTCGGGGAATATTTGTATTATCAGAGAATATTCGTACGACAGCACAATCATTGGTGGACCCCACAACATAATTATTGTCGAAGTTAGAAAACGATAGAAATATCTTTTTATAAAAATAACTTCGAAAGTTTTACCGTTAACTGTTGAAAAATCCGGTGATAAAAATACAGTAATACGCATGGTTGCATAATAGCACACGATATTGATTATTGATACTTACGTGAGAAGTCACTCAGTTTTATTTAATTATTGCCACAGTAATTGCTTCATAATATCTCACGTTATTTGATTCAATTATTGTTACAATATTTTATATTATTAAATCAATAATTAAGATTACAATTTATTCATATTATTATTTGCATTATTGATGATGTCTAGAAAGTTCTGTCGAGGAAAGGGGTTTGGTCTCCTAATTGCGTGCCAATAGGGAGAAATCCTTATCGAAAAGCCCTCTCTTTCCTGGGAATGATCTGATTGTTAATATTGCAAGTTATATTATTGATAAATAAATATTGTTAAAAATATTGAGGGAATTTTTTATGATGTATTTGTTGTAAGTTTGACATATTATATATTTGGACCCCACTTACCCATTTTTAAAAGCGTACGGAATAAGTTATCTTAGTTTTGTTATATATATATATATATATATATATATATATATATATATATATATATATATATATTATAAGTTTTGTTTTTTATAAAAAATAGAATATATTATATTTTATTATGCATAGTGTTTGTATAGTGTCTGCATAATGTTTGCATAGTAAATCATGTGAAATCAGCCGAATTCATCCGTGAATTTTTTTTCTTTACTATGCAGTCTGTGAATTTTTTTTTAAAATAGTATCCTTCCATTCTCCTATAAATAGGATGCTTAGTTTAGAATTGAAAATCACACCAGAATCAGAGAATTCTTCTTCTATAATATTGAGCGTATTTCTTTATAGTTTAAGGAAGCTTTGAGTGTAGAAAATAGTTCAAATTTTTCTCAAGAATATCCCCGCCCTACCAGTCAGAAGTACTCTCTTTTTAAGGTAAAGAATATTATTTTTGTTCAATATTCATAAAAATAATATTTTCTTCCATACTCTGTAGTATGTAAATAATATTATTTCATTTCAGATTCTGAATTTTACACTCATTTGGTTAAAGTATTGCTTCTATACTTCGTGAAATTAGTAGAATATCATTGAAATTTGCGCTTGATCATCTAGTATCTTTTCATGGAAATATTATTCTGAGCACTCTTGATAAATTTTAATCTTTTCATACTGAGGTAACGGGGTACTATTAACGGAGTATTATTCACGGGGTACTATTCACTCGGGTACTATTCATGATAAAATTGATTTTTTTTCCGTCCAAATTATTTTTGATACAATATTATACTTGAATTTTACTCCACAAAGCAGTATCATATTGACAATTTGAACATTATTTAATTCTGGATAAATTAAATTATAAATCTTTAAAATTTATCCTTGCTCTCATTTAATTGAATTCTTATATCATTGTCATCATCCTCATGCTTATATTGTGATGAAAGTCATCTTTGGCCTGTAGTGCATAGATGGACTGTTGATTGGTATAATTATGACTAGGAATTATTTGGTATAATCATCATGACCTGTAATGTTACAAATGATGTGGTAAAAGTCCACATTGGTCCGTAGCACATTGATAGACAGTTGTTGGTATGATCATGACCATTGGCGATAACACGATTATCCTTGGCCCGTAGTGCATGGATAATTCGTGGATGTGATACTAATGAATATCACTGGCCTGTAGTGCATGGATTATTCAGTGATGTGGATTATTTTTCGAGCCGAGTCTCAGGTCTCAGCGATAAAATTGATGATAAACTTTTAAATCATAGAAGATAGTAGATATCATGCTCTACTTGACTCTTCTAATGAATTGTTTGTTCCGCTAAAGTTAAACTTGTTGTTTATTGTATTCTATCAGTTTAACACTGTTGAAGACTAACGATAATTATTCTGCATTATTTTAGTCATAATATTTCTTACTGGGGTAGTTGAGCTCACCCTTTTACTTTTATTGTTCTCTTCAGAAAATAAGAACGTAGCTGGGACTAGTCGGGGAATAGAGTGACGGTCCGAGATGGTGGTTGTAGTAGTCCTCACTATTTTGTAAAATAGTGTGATAATAATTGTAATGAGGACTCTATTTGAGTTTGGATATTGTCTAGAAGACAATATTCGCGTCAAAACTCTCAGCTATGTTTTGTCGTATTTTACACGACAGTTGTATAATTAAGTTTGTATTTAAATTATGTACCATGTATTTGGCGACTCATAATGGGTGATGTATACCTATTTTGGAGACGTCATAGTGTAGGCTTGTCAAAATATAGTTATGATTGGTTTTTGTTTACAAAATATGGTTATGGTTCTATTTAAGAACAAAAACCATATTAACTATTTTTAATATGGGTTGTGTGGGTTGGAATCATATAGTTATGGTTCAATTATTTGGTTCTATTTAATATGAATTGACCCAAGAATTAACTAACTATTTTACCAAGTCTAACTTGATGTATCAATTTTAAGGTCGATCAATCATAAGATCGATGTCAATAAGGCCTAATGTTTAAGAATGAGATGTTTAAATCTCACTGAAAATGTGTGAGTTTTATTATCTTTTATGTTAAACATATTATTGTTTTATGTGGAACTAAGGATGATAATTATATATGTGTATGATCCAAATTTTAAGATATATAGTTGACATAATGTGACAGTCATAAAAAGAAATGTAAATTAAATAAAATTTATGACTGGCTAGTTGATTTTTGATTGTGGGTGGATTCAATTGTATTAGCAATTTGTTTGTGGAAAAAATTAATAAAACTTTGCCTTTCATTTCATAACTTGTGTGTATGGAGTATGAATGAGGTGAGAGACTATTTATTTGATGTAATCTTTAAATAACATGAAACATTAGCACATAATTTTTCCTTATAATGATTAGGATATAAGGTATTTTTTGATAAAACTGAATGAAAAATTTTAAATGTATAAGAGAATCTGAATGAACTGAATGAAGTAGGAGTTCTGAATGTAGAATGAAATAATGTGTTTAATAATTGTATGACTAAAATATTTGGATACGTGTATTTTCTTATTTTAATCTTCTAAATTATTATGAAATTATAAATAAATAATGTTATTTAAAAAAAATTAAATATAAATTTGTGAACAATCTTTCGACTATACTATTAGTAGTATAATTTTAATAATAAATTCTAATTTTTTAGTAACATTCTATTAGTCTATAAAACTAAAACAAAATAATACAATAACATTCGTTAAATTGGTTATTGACCAAAGAAAAAAAAAATCAAAAAATAATTACACAACCTATTCGGAGTCGTCAAATACATGATACATAACTCAAATACAAACTTAGTTACACAGCTGTCGTGTAAAATACGACAAAATGTAGCTGAGAGTTTTAACACGAATATTATCTCGTAGACGATATCCAAACTCAAATGAAGTCTTCATTATATTTATTATCACTTTATTTCATAGAATAGTGAGAACTACTATAATCACCAAGTTGAATCATCACTCTTTTTCTCGACTAGTCTCCACTTGAAAGGAGGTATTTTGGTACTTAATAAAATAAAAATTAAAACAAGTTAAAAAACCAAGATCCTCCAAAAGTCATTAATTAGAGCTAGGCAGTTTCTGTCCTTAATTATGGTGCATGTAGCCCCGCCCCTGACTGTCCCTATTGAATCCAAAGCCCCACAAACAACATTGGAAACAGATCGATTAACCCTAACCATACTAAAATTATACTAGTAGGAAAAACACCGACTTAAAATCTGCATGTTTTTTTGATACTAGTATATAATTTACTCTCCAGGATAAAAATTTTGGTGGACTTTTTACGTATATTAAAAAGAGGAATAAAATGACAAAATTACCTATAATAATATCATTAAATATGGAGAGAGAATTAGAATAAGAAAAGTATGAGATATTTAATGCTACGAACATGATAGAAAAAATGTGTAAAAATTTGGTTATTAAAAGAAAATAGACATTTAACATGGGACTATCTAAAATAGTAATAGGGACTTTTATCCTGAGACGGATGGAATAATATATATTCCAGATTGAAATCAAAATCGTACAGCTCTATTTTTATTAATTCCATAAAAAAGTATATATATTCTTTTCTGTTGAGACTCCAAAACTCGATCGTACAACTTGTCTTGTTAACTACACTAATTATTCTCATAATTCATAAACAAAGTTTCTGAAGCAACAACACGTTACGGGGGCCAGCATGAACTGTGTTATATGTCACATAAACCTTTCTCAATTGTCTTTAATAACAATAATTTGATGTGACGTACTCACTTCGTTTCAAATTATAAAAATTAATTTTGATTTTTAAAAGATAATTTGAAATATTTTTAAAAGTAAATTTGACATGAAAATAATAAATTTTATAACCGGCCCGTAGTATATACTTTTTAGATAATTTATGATATTTATTGTAATAACATAAACTAATTGAATTCATGTCAATTTTAAATTTTAAATTTAAAATATTTAAATTTAACTTTTAAAAAGTCAATATTATCTTATAATTTAAAACGGATAAAATATATAATATATGGGTCTACATAATGTAGTTATTGTTTCCACTTGAGTTTTATTATCATCACTCATTTTAGTACGTTTATAATAGTGTATCAATTATAACCCCTTATACGTCTTAAATTAGTCTATTTCTTGCTTGTGTATTACGATCCCTCCTTCCCAAACTAAATGTCAGTTTTAATTTTAAAATTAATAATTAAGTATATATAAATTTATTTTAAAGTTATAAAAATAGAGATTAATAATAAATTGTATATACTTGTTTTTTGATTATGTTCTCTTCACCCATATTTTTGGTAAAATGATATAAAAATTAATTTTAAAAAATGGTCTATTTAATTATAAAAAATTAAAATTAAGTATTTAATTTGAGACCAAGGGAGTATTATTTTTTCCGCGTAAGAGTCTCAATCATAATTTAGTGAGTAAGAATCCATTTCACTGTACACAATCATATAAGTAGACCCCAATTGAAGAAAAGTAGAGGCCTGATTAATTCGGTTTTGTTCGCTTACCGAATGAAGTCCTTAATCAACGCATAGTTCTGGTTCAGTACTGTTAGAAGATTACTGATCTGACTGAAAGATGCTATATATATATATATATATATATATATATATATATATATATATATATATATATATATATATATAAAATTCAATCATTTGGTTCTTGTATGTTCCTCCGAGAAAGAAGCAGTAGAAGATTCAGAATTTCATGCGGACCATGTTTTCAATTATAGAAACCAATATGCCAACAATATTTGACTATCTACGTATCATGTTCATACCATCATGTACCAAATTAAACAACAGGATCTATCATCACATTTAAATTAATCCATTCATGCATCCTCCAAAATTGAAAATTCATATTTGACATTTTTACTTATATTTAGGGAATTAATATTTTCAAAAGTAAAAGTGATACTTCCATAAGTAAATAGAGTGACTACTCTATGATACTAAATTTTACGATCGTAAATCACATACGTTTGAGATCATTGCATATGTATCTGGTCTTTAAACCTATATATATATATATATATATATATATATATATATATATATATATATATATATATATATATATATATATATATTCAATTGAACAGTTATAAGCGACACTTTTTTCCGTCATATATAGCATACAAAACCGACGACTTAGTTATATGACGGTTTGAACCGTCGTCATAGCTCAAAAAATTATTCTTTATTAATCGGTTCGCTTTTGTTTATTGTTTAAGATTCACTGGAGAAGGAGACCGTATATATATGTGTTAGGAGACCGAGAGAGTATGTGTTAGGAGAGAGTATGTTAAAAAAAGTCACAAACTCAAATGAAAATATCAGTTTAGTTGTAACAATACGTATCTATTAATTTTGAATTTTATATGCATTTTTTAAGGTTCCAGCTTATGTTGAACCTAGCTAGGGCAACACATGCTATACAAACAATCTCATATGTATAAATATGTAGATTTCAAACTTCATGTTCTAACTATTACTACCATCCCCGCATTGAAAGAACACACAAAATAATATGTATTCAATTAATTTCATGCACTTGGTTTAAGTTATAATTAATGTAGCAACTAGGGCTAATTCTATATATATAATTAGGCCACTCGCTGATTGCGGGTTCAGGATTCTTCCGTACCTGCCGTTTGTTTTCTTCATCTTCTCTACCATTATTTTAATACTACTTCCCATTTTAGTTGCAAACTGTTTGTACTTGAATTTTAATATATTAAAGTAAATTTGATCTAATCGAATCCATAACGTCGGCTCCTCTAAAGTTCGTAGGGTACTCTAAAATTTGGAGTTCTCTAAATCTTATCCCTATTGTTTAGATTAACAGTCAACAAAATGACACATAAGATAAAGTAATGAATTTAAATTAACTAATATCCAACTCATGTCATTAGTTTATCACTAATTAATCCCTTTGCTGCTTCCCCCAACATAAACCTCCTTAACTTTGTACCTCTCTTTCCCTTCACCGTCTACCACCATTTTCGTCGTAACTAATTAAACTGAACCAATTTTTTCTGTTAATATACCAACAATATTAACAATTAAAAGGGAAAAAAGAAAAGGGCAAAAAAATGTTTTAGGGAAATTGACCTTTCCAATGTCTCCTCAGGAATTCTTCATCAAATTAAAGAAGTTATCAAATTCTTTTGGAATCCCCAATGAATTAATTTCTCATAATCTCTCCGAATATGGAGTGCATTAGATACATCACATCTTGGGCAATTATCAATTTATAGAATAACTCATTTGATTCAAATAGCAAAAAGAATTATTCTTTAAATCTCTTAACTTTGTCTATATTTTATTTTGATGTGTTGATCCTGGTGACAATGGTGGATTGAAGTTCGGAAGTCAATGAATTGATGGAGATGGAATTAACTGTGGAGATGGTGATCAAAGTAAATTAAGCGGAAAAAAATGGAGGCAGGAAACCAGCGTATATATGTGGTTGTGGTTGTGGTTGAGAAAAAAGAGTCCTATCATCAAGCAAACACATGAAGAGAGAAATTAAAGTGATGTGGAGGATTAGGTGGATAAAATTAATTAATGAAATAACTTGATTTAATATTACGTTTCATTTTGTGGACCAATGAAATAACTCCAAATTTTAAGGTAGCCTAAGAATTTTAGATGCAGTTGCGGATCTAGAGCCAGTGTTGCCTACACTGGACTGTTGAATTTTTTATTTAATTTTTATAATGTTAGAGTAATAATTTAAGACTTTTTATGGATTGGTGTTCTTTAAAAATTCTACATAATCTCCGACTAATTTTAGTGATAATCTCTATCTTATTTACAGATAATTTCAATACTATTTTAGTTAGCTCTTTACTGGACAATATTGTAGTAATAACAATGTATAACTCCAATTCTAAATCTTGAAAAAACATTTACATGCCTAATATATAAAAACAAAAAATCTTTTAAAAAAACTTGTTGAGTAGTATACTTCCTTTATGAATTTTCTTCTTCACTTTTTCCTCTTTTAAATACTTTTCATGAGTAAATATCATACCATATTTAGAATCAATGTAATAAGTTCTTTTATATTAAGTGAGTTGCATAATTATTTTTATTGATTATGTCACAATTAACATTCGTAAAACTATTAACTTTTAAAAAAAAAAAATTAAGACTTGAATTAATGAACAAAAAGCAGGTCATCCTAAACAAATGAAGAATTTTTGGCATGCAACTTGTTAAAATTTAGATACTCAAATAAAAAATAAATCGACTTAATATATAAAAACATAAAAAACTTTATACAATGTTCAACTCTAATATTTTTGTATTACTCAACCTCCAAGAATGTTATTGTAAAAATTATTACATTTATTCATATTGAGAATGTTCACTTGGACCTTCAATTTCTCATAATATACTTATACACATTCAGCGACATAAATATAAATTTGTCGCAATTAACTAACAACATAATAAAATTTGTTACAAATTAATAATTGTGTCGTTGGTACTATCGCTAAAAGTAATTATAGATGTGTATTACTACATGTGTATCGAAAATAATTAGGAGATAAATGTAATAGATGAAATCCTAAATCCAAAATGATACTAGTACTATATATCAGATCAAATATACACTTAATAATATTTTTATTTTAATGTTCTAGCGACACTTGAAACTAGAAGCGACATCCGTTATCCTGCCACCAATATATTTTTAATCTAAAAATATTAAACCCCTAATTTTATATGTGTGTGTGTCATATATATGTGTACAGTCAAGCATATAAAGCATTAATTTCTCGTTAAAAAATTATTGAAAAATTGACGTCTGAGAGGGAGCCAAAAAGGGAAAGCGCATCCATCACTGTTTTTAATTCCAAACATCAATCACTGTTTTTAACTCCATGCATGAATCGATGATCGACCCAATATTATTGAGACCAGGGTAAGTTGATGTGTGTACGTAATTATTTAAGTGGGGTATGGGAACTAAATTTTGATACATAATTAAATACCTTTCATGTCTCTAAACTCAAAACATACATACAGAGTAGTACTTCAATAGAATATTTTTTTATTTATGGAATTGATATTTTTATATAAAAATTGATATTTTTATATAATTTTTCTCACATGAATAATGAATAAGTTCCACCTTTATAGAAAAAAGATTCATATAAAAATATTATTTTAACACATAAAAATATCATTTTTTTTAATTAACACAACAACGTTCCAACAATCATATACTCCATAATACTATGAGCACGTCACACACACACACACACACACACACACACACATATATATATATATATATATACTGTGTACGTACGATTTGTTTGAAACATGTGCTCTGAACCAAAATATCTCTTATGGAAGTTGCACTGAATGTCTGAATAATTGGACATTCATTGGCAAAAGAGACAGCAAAAAACAGCGGATGCTTTTTCTTCACAACTCCGTCTGTGAATGTTGCACTGAATTAATGTACATGAAGAAGTTGCAAGAAATTAAAGGTCATACTGAATCTCTATAACTATTTCAAATGATCAAACTTTTGTCACTACCAATTCATAACCAAATTCATGGATTCCTTCCTTTAATAAGTGTCGTGCCGAAAGAACGTGAAAGGTCCATTATGCATCTGCACTAATTTATATAATACGTGTCATTGTATCTAATTGCCATAAAAATTGTAATATTTAATTGCAAAATATAAAGAACTCTTAAGATGATTTCTCGAGCATTATTTCATGTATAGTTCATTTGTTGTGCTTGCCATATAAATTATCAAGAGGGATTATATCATACTCCCTCCATTCCAAAGAGATTCAATTTTCTTTTCAGCATGTTTTAGGAAAAAAAAAATCTATTTTAATATTTTTAATTTAATATTATTTTTTATTCTTATTTTTAGCATCACGTCACTAATATTAAAATTCTTAAGAGTAAATTTAAAAATATAAAATTATCATAAAAAAAAATATTGTATTAATTAATTATGTATATCAAATTTTTAAAAGTAGAAAGCATATGGTATGCTTAATTCACTGGCTATGAAATTAACAGGGTCTAGTACACTTTATTTAACTTTATCTGATCATGTCCCCAAAAGATTTTGTCAAACAATGAACATAATTTTTTAACCGTTTTTGTAAAAAAAAATAGTATTCTATTTTTCTTCAAATGATCCTGATAACTTTGTAACATGACTCTCCCAAAAGAAAAAAAAAGGAAAAAGAAAAAGAAAAGTTATGCAACATGACATAACATAAGCTAGAAAATTAATGGCGTTACAATGAAATTATCCATGTAAATAAACACCCTTCCACGTAATGATCGAGTTTTATTGGCTAAAATTTTTATTCAAAAACAGGAGACATAATTTTTTGATGGTAGAATAATACATCAAATTAGCATCACAATTTTATATTTATGTCTTCACTATTAAACTAATTAATTAAACATTTAGAAAATTAAATTAGGGGTAAAAAGAACGAAAGCGGTAAAAAAAATTCACTGGAAACCTTAATTTTTTGGTGGAAAATATATTACAATATCTACTAGTGTAAACTTAAATATTTAGAAAGTTAAAGTCAAGAAAAAAATAGCATTCTTATCATTATGTCTAATGATTGTTCATTTTCTTAGTTTTTCGATGGCCATCCTTTTATCATTATGTCTGTATTTTACTGTCTCCAGTTTAGCCGGACGGGACCTATTTGCCTATATAGTATTCTTTTTAATATTTTTTCCAACAATTAATATTAAGGACTACTCCATCTGTTCGTTCTGAAATATAAAAATTTAATATAATTTTTCAAAATCAATATTTTCATGTTGATGTAACTAATAATTAGTAATAAACTATTTATTAATTAATTTGTATTGATTGCAGTACTAT